>AWOL01S0027078.1:22801-35000 GCA_000715115.1 Nicotiana otophora | reverse complement strand
CAACTTTCATTCGTCTTTGTCTTTCGATGCTCCTATACATAAAACAACACAACTTAGCTCAAACGTCGCATAATTAACCACTAAACTAACAACATATAAGGCGAGTAATGTAAATATAAGTAGCATTTTGGCCACACATGAGTTGAAAATTGGAAATAGGAAACAAAAACAATTGAGAGCTAGACTTTCAAATTTCAAGTATCTGTTTAAAAAATATTACTTTCTATATTTAGTAACACTTTAATTTTAATATCCCACGGCCCACATGGAGTATTAGTTAGCTAAAGCACGGAATTGACCAAACGGTCACAGTTGTTCAAGAGCAAATATACTTAATTGCTCTGTTAGAGAAATACCAGTATTTATTCAACTTTAACAACCCAACTTGAATATTTCAGCAAAAGGAACACGTGTTTATCAGTAGCTAATTCTTTTTGTCAGCTGAAGCATGGAATGGACCCAAAACGGCCACGGTTGCACAATATCAAACTCCTACTAGTAGATGTTCAGAGAAGTACCATTCAGTCCTAATCAAAACATTAATTCTTTGACATTAGTGTATGAGTTCTTTTATCTTTCTTTTCTTCCCAAACCTAATACCTAAATATGAAAAAAAATTAGAAAAGTTGAAAATGGGAAATACTCCATGAAAACAATTGACAGCTAGACTTTTCAAATTTTACTCATAATAGCTTGACCAAGCTTCTAAAATGTTTTTTCTTAAAAGTACTTTTAAATAGTGATAAACAGTTTATGTTTGGCTAATTAATTCAAAAAGTACTTTCGACCAGTAATTAGTATTTGGCTAAGTTTTTAAAAACTGTTTCTAAGTATATTTTTTTTTAAAAGTGCTTTTCGAAAGAAGCTATTTGTTTTTGCTTCTCCTAAAAAAATACTTTTTTTCCTTCCAAAAGCTTGGTCAAATATTTTAATTTTTTTTAAAAAAAAAAATATTTTCGGCCCGAAAAAAAGTTTGATCAAACATGCTATAAGTTAGTATCTCCCATTGCATCTCACATTCCCCCTTACTCAGTTGGCAATTGTACGAGTGACATGACATTTGCATTAATGTACGTTTTGCTAGTTTTTCATGAATATAATTTTAATTGTATATTAAATACATAATATAGGAAAGTAGTCAATGTTCACTAACTATCTCTCTCTCTATATAAAGCTGGAATAAAAAAGATGATGTGGCATATCTCATAAGCCATGAAAGTACCTTATCTTTTTTCTCCTTTTTTTCTCCTTTTTTCCCTGATTTGAAGTCTACAAACTCTCGAGAAAATTAAATACATCCTATTTATGTCATTCCATATTATCATTTATTTATTTCTTTTACACCCATGTTTCCTCCTTTATCAAGTCCTTTTCCCACTCTTTTTCTCGCTTTTTCTTCTTCTTCTTCTTCTTCTTCTTCTTCTTCTTTTTCTTCTTCTTTGTTTTTTAATCTTTTCCGTTACATGTTTAGGTCTCCCTAATGACTTTGATTATTCAATCATGTTTCTAATTATACAATCGTTATAATTCTTAATTTCTGTTTTCAATTGTGTATTGAATGATATAAAAAAAGAAGAATAGCAATAAAAGGACGAGAGAAACAGAAATGGAGAGAACACCTTGTTATGATAAGTCTAATATGCAACATGGTTGTGTGAGAATTGTGTGGGTTGTCTATGTTATATCTAGCATTGTCGAACATAGCCAAGAAGGAAGGTTAAGGACAAGTGCTTACACTGCATCCCAAAACTCCCAACTGTAGAAGCCGGGTGACACTAAATTAGCATGCAATCAACTGTAGATTTCGTCTCATGAGGTTATAGAGGTTTTTCATTCCATCTTTTTGAAATTGTAATTTATTCTCTTAATTTGGACGAGTGCATTCATATCTGAAGGATATAAAGGAGGAGAGGTTTCAACATGACAAAATAAGGATTTTAACGGGAAATAAACTGGTCGTGTGACCTTAAAGGAGCAGAGGTGATAGCGGCAAAGGCAGAACTGCAGAGATGCGGCAATCGATCTTTTCTTTTATGTGCTTTCCCTTATTTTTATTTTTTTTGTATTTTTACGAAAGAGAAGGATTGTATTTTTTAATTTCTTTTTAATTTTGTAACCTATTTTCCATTTCAAATTGGTTACCAACGGTTGACATCCTTTAATTTTTGAGCCAAAGTCTTGTATATAAATGTGAATTTCGATTAATGATCGGAGGTTTTTACTCTTTCTTTTTTTTTTTCATTCACAAAATTAATGACACTCCATACTTTGCTATTATTAATTTGAATAGGTTGTGTATGTTTTAATTTGATCTTACTTTTACCCCGAGGATCAGTGGGTTACAAATACTTTGAGATACCTCTTCTAATGTTTCTCTTCGTAACACTAACTTCTTTGTGATTTACTCTATTATGGTTACCTTCCTTATTTTATTTTATTTTTGTTAGAATTTGTTTAGTCCATTTATTCTTTCTGGATTGTAGTTGAGGACATTCTAAGTAATAGCATATTCTTTGCTTTTCAAAAAAATCACTGACTCATATTAGCATATGGTTGAGAGTGTAAGAGTTGGATCGATCTCTGATGAGTTGATATTGATTTGTTTCACCACTAAAAGTAATAGGTTATTTTTCCTATATTAGTATGACAGTTTGGAGATGTGAGCACCGTATGCTATTTCAAAAGAATGCTTGGTAAGTTTTATTGCGATTTGGAATGACCGTAGAAGCTAAAAAAAGTTTTCTTGGCGGTGGAATGTGAAGTATGCTTTACTTTTCCCTTTTGACTTTCTAGAACTCTTCATATTTTTACGAGTTATGAAAATTAAAAATGTATCAGCCTTAAGCATTTTGAGAAATTTCNTATATAAAGTTGGGAATAAAAAAGATGATGTGACACATCTCATAAGCCATGAAAGTACCTTATCTTTTTTCTCCTTTTTTCCCTCATTTGAAGTCTACAAAATCTCGAGAAAATTAAATATATCCTCTTTATGTCATTCCATATTATCATTTATTTATTTCTTTTACACCCATGTTTCCTCCTTTATCAAGTCCTTTCCCCATTCCTTTTTCGCTTTTTTTTTTTCTTCTTCTTTGTTTTTTAATCTTTTCCGTTACATGTTTAGGTCTCCCTAATGACTTTCAGTATTCAATTATGTTTCTAATTATACAATCGTTATAATTCTTAATTTCTGTTTTTAATTGTGTATTGAATGATATAAAAAAGAAGAATAGCAATAAAAGGACGAGAGAAACGGAAATGGAGAGAGCACCTTGTTATGATAAGTCTAATATGCAACATGGTTGTGTGAGAATTGTGTGGGTTGTCTATGCTATATCTAGCATTGTCGAACATAGCCACGAAGCAAGGTTAAGGATAAGTGCTTACACTGCATCCCAAAACTCCCAACTGTAGAAGCCGGGTGACACTAAATTAGCATGCAACCAATTGTAGATTTTGTCTCATGAGGTTACAGAGGTTTTCCATTCCATCTTTTTGAAATTGTATTTTATTCTCTTAATTTGGACAAATTAACGAATGCATTCAGATCTGAAGGATATAAATGAGGAGAGGTTTCAACATGACAAAATAAGGATTTTAACGGGAAATAAACTGGTCGTGCGGCCTTAAAGAAGGCCGAGGTGATAGCGGCAAAGGCAGAACTGCAGAGATGCGGCAATCGATCTTTTCTTTTATGTGCTTTTTTTTTTTTTTTTTTTTTTGTATTTTTACGAAAGAGAAGGATTGTATCTTTTTAATTTTTTTTTAATTTTGTAACCTATTTTCCGTTTCAAATTGGTTACCAACGGTTGGCATCCTTTAAATTTTGAGCCAAAGCCTTGTATATAAATGTGAATTCCGATTAATGATTGGAGGTTCTTACTCTTTCTCTTTTTCTTTTCATTCACAAAATTAATGACACTCCATACTTTGCTATTATTAATTTGAATAGGTTATGTATGTTTTAATTTGATCTTACTTTTACCCCGCGGATCAGTGGATTACAAATACTTTGATATACCTCTTCTAATGTTTCTCTTCGTAACACTAACTTCTTTGTGATTTACTCTATTATGGTTACCTTCCTTATTTTATTTTATTTTTGTTTGAATTTTTTTAGTCCATTTATTCTTTCTGGATTGTAGTTGAGGACATTCTGAGTAATAGCATATTCTTTGCTTTTCAAAAAAATCACTGACTCATATTAGCATATGGTTGAGACTGTAAGAGCTGGATCGATCTCTGATAATTTAATATTGATTTTTTTCACCATTAAAAGTAATAGATCTTTTTTCCTATATTAGTATGACAGTCTGGAGATGTGAGCACCGTATGCTATTTCAAAAGAATGCTTGGTAAGTTTTATTGCGATTTGGAATGACCGTGGAAGCTAAAAAAAGTTTTCTTGGCGGTGGAATGTGAAGTATGCTTTACTTTTCCCTTTTGACTTTCTATAACTCTTCATATTTTTACGAGTTATGAAAATTGAAAATGTATCAGCCTTAAGCATTTTGAGAAATTCCTTTTATCTGTGTATAGAGATAGTGTGAGAAATTTTGAGGTTGCTATTACATCTGACTTTGAAAATTTATATATTGATTTGAATTCTAAGAAAATAATACACATGATAAAATAATCTGGCTCAACTAGAAAAATAACTTCTTATACTTTTTTTCTATTTACTTTTTAGATTTTGATGGTCTTTTTTTTTTTTGAATTTAAATTTGTAATTCAAAGTGAAAAAACAAATAACAGAGTAATTCAAGTTAGCAAGAGATTGGTCGATATTACATGAAGAAGATGGAGGAAATTGCAACTAAAACATATGCATTACCAACGAGTGAAAACTTCTTTTCATATACAAGAATAGTTTTCAGACTTTTGCTTTAGGCCTTTTTCTGTTAGGCCGTCATGCTTTTTTATTTCCATTCTTACTTCTTTGTTTAGAACAAATTAACCTATACGTGATGTTATTGTTTTCGTTAATTTGATTTTATTGTTTTTATTTTTTAAAAAATTTATTGGTGAAAAACACCTCCGGCTTGAAGTAAAAAATTGGTATGTTTAGATTACTTAATTTTTGCAAAGATCTATTTTTGGTTACTTTTTGCAAAGATCTACTTTTGATTAGGTTTTGCAAGGATCTATTTTTGGTTATGTATGATTTTTTTTGTTTGAACAAAATATCAAGAATATTTCATCATTTTTGAAATTTTATAGTTGTCTTTTAAGATCGCGCGAAGCGCGAATTATTTTACTGGTGGAAATATAATATAGGTACGTAATCTCAGTTCGCCACTCATTTTCTTAAAACAAAATATAGCAAAAGTTACAAAATGAAGTAAGTACTTTGTTCTGAAGTCTTAACCTCCTCCTAAACTCATTTAGCCTGTAGCTTGCCTTTCTTTGTTGCTTTGACTTATTGAAAATAAAGAGATACTGCTGAGCACATGTGCGCTTTTAAAACAGAAAATAATATTTGGTCAATTACTAATTTTCAAATAATTTTGATGTTAAATCTCATATATAATCATGTAAAATAGTTGAAAATTAATCAAAATCACTTACCCAATGGTTGTATGTGAAAATCCCTCCTCAAAATCGCCTCCTACCGAGTCTAGGGTTCAAAGATATGAAAATGAGACTAAAATCTCGACTTTCAGCCCCATGTTCAGACGCAGGTGTCGCAAATATGAGTTTTGCGAACCCCGCAAATGCGAAGAATGATCGCAAAAGTGACATCCCCACAGTCCCGCTGACATTGCAAATGCGATGATTTTTATCGTAAATGAGAACTTGAACACTCTGCAAAAGTGATCTAGCCCAGCCCAGCACCCATCGCAAATGCAAACAAAGTATTCGCAAAAGCGAACTAAGCAGTCCCTAGCTTTGCTCGCAAATGCGATGTGCCACCTCGCAAATGCGAGATCGCAAATGCGAACATAATCTCGCATTTGCGACATCTGCATCACCTGTTCAAAAACCAGCAAAAACTAAAACTCTTCAAATACTCCGAAATGCATTTAAAACTCATCCGAACCCTCAGTGCTCCAAACTAAACATCAACACAAGTCTAAAAATATAATATGAACTCGCTCGCACAATCAAACCATCAAAATAACATCCGAACCCATGAATCGGACCTCCAAAATACATGAAATTTACATGAAACTCAAGAACTTCTAAAAACACAATCACACTTCTGATTCCCATCAAATCAACTCGGAATGACGCCAAACTTTGTAGACAAGTTTCAAATAACGAAATGGACCTATTCCAAGTCCAAAAACTAAAATTCGAACCCTGCCATGAAGTCAACTTACGATCAAACTTAGCAAAATTTTAAACCTTTAAATTGTCAACTTTCGGCAAAACAAATCAAATTAACTTAGGAGCCTCCGAATTTGATCTCGTACATACGTCCATGTCTAAAATCATGATATAAAACTACCAGAGTCATCAAAATACCGTTCTGGGGCTGTTTTCACAAAAGTCAAACCTTGGTCAACATTTACCACTTAAGCTTCTAAAATGTGAATCACTCGTTCAAATAAATTCCTAAACATCTAAAAATAAAATTCGACCATGCACGCAAGTCATATTATGAAGCCACTCAAGACCTCAAACCACTGAACGGAATGCTAAAGCTCAAAACCACCGGTCAGGTCGTTACATTCTCCCCCTCTTAAGCAAACGTTCATCCTCGAACGTGCCAAGAGTCTTTCCCAAGCCATCAAATAACTGCATAAACTCACCATACACATACCCACGGGTGATCCTACGTCACCCCAATCTACATAATCCCGACAATATCATCTCAACCGAAGATTATTCCTTCCACTCATGCCGATAAGACTTAGAACCAAATTTCACACCAATCAAGGACCCGATTCCCACACAAACACACTGTATAATCCCCAAATACCTGTAACAGCTCATGCATACATCCACAAGATACAACCACATGATATAACACATTACCCATATGCCTATAGCAACAACTTTGATCACAATAACTGCCCATTACCAAATTCGGTACCGGCAAATAACCTCATATCGACTAGAACCTTGTTCCAGACCTTCACAACACCGAAAATAACGCAAGAAACATACGAAACTCATAACTACTCACCCAATCAACAAGCCATATCAAATGCCACTCTGGCATATACATCGCAATCACATCCCGAACAAGAACAACCCAAATATGACTGAACATGGAAGAAGAAACTTATGAGAGAACTATCAAACAAGTCCAATAGGCACAACTCCCCACCGATACCATATTGCGGATCCAAACCACAAGGAAGAAGCAAGACACATGCAATAACCACAACGATTTTACCCTAATATAACCTCACCGCTGCATATAGCTCGGTACAAGCACACCTATCCACAAAGAACACCAGGTCTCCATCCTCCACTCGGAATCATGAGTAAGATAAATGATAAGTGGGAATTTTGACAACTTATTAACACTTTTTTACTTTTTGTTTTAGTCCGAAAATATTGATTTATGTTCCCGAAACTAATGAAATTGTGCAAATCGCACTAATGCTGGAAGTTTGGTCTCCCATGATGAAATTCGACACAAAAAAGAGTGTTTCGAAGCACAAGGCAATAAAGGGCGCAGAAGCAAAGAAGTACGGTCCGCAGAATTCCATCTGCGGCCGCAAACCAAGCGAAAGAACCCAACAAAATTTTGACCAATGTGCGGACCGAACATGAATTGTGCGGCAGCAAAACAAGGCCTGCACTGACGAATGATTCTAAGTTAAGAGAGTGTGCTAAAGACCAAGTCCTGAAACCTTGCTGAAGTGCGGACCACACAAGAATTGTGCGACCATAGAAGTTGCTTCGCAGCCGCAATCCAAAAATGTGCGGTTGTAGAATCCCATCTCTTGACAACTGAAGAAATCTGCGGACCGCACATGGAATTGGGCGGCCGAAGAACCTCCCGAGGGGTATTTTTGTCAGCGAATTGTGGCCGAAGTAAAAAGCTGTTGTAGCCATTACCTTTTGCCATTTTAGGAAGTTTGTGATTATTTAAGTGTTTAAACATCATATTTTATCATTTTAATCTTTGATTCTGAATTTAATTAGCTTTTCTTCTTTAGTTTCTTCAATTTTATAAGTAGCTAGATTTCTATTAGAGTTGTGGCCCAACCCTAGTATGTAAACCTTATGGATATTTAATTTAATGCTTGTTTATGATTGGGTGTTGATTATTTAGCTTAGTGCATGCTTCAAGTTTAGAATTGATGGTTGCAAACACTGATTCATGCCTTTGTGACTTAGTCTCTACTTGAAAAAGAGGGACCTAGTCTAGGATAACTTGGCTAACAAGAAATTTGGCTAATTGAGGGTTTGATTAGCCTAATTAAAGGGTTCAAACTAGAGATAATAAGAACCCGACTTGAGCTCATATCAACTATTTTGTTTGATACCCATTTGGACTTGAGAAAGCCAAATTAGACAAAATCACTCTTTGACTGAGAGGTATTGAGTGGGAAACGCCGAGTTGAGAGCTATATTTTACCACAATCAACAAAACAAGTATTAACGTTTTTAACCCATTAGGAAAACATCTAGGTTATGGTCACATCTCTAGGCTTTTTAGCTATTTGAAAAAAAAACACCAAAAACCAATCGTTCATTTCGACTTTATTTTCCTTAGCTCACAATTGTTAGAGTAATAGTAGAATTAGAAATCAAGACTTTTTTGTAAAAGTGCAAATTTAGTTAATCCATTCGCTTTCTTCAAGTATATACCCATAACACCCCTTATAACTCCATGTGGATTCGACCCCGACTCATAGTTGGGTAATTTATATTGCATACGACCGTATCATATCTCGTATCGAGGTCTGTTGTGGATATCACCAATTTTTGGTGCTGTTACCGGAGAGTTAAAACGGTGTTACCTATATATTTGGGTTTGTTTTTGGAATATATTCTTTTCCTTCAGTGTTACTAACTTGTGTGAAACAATTTTAGGTACAACCATGACGGCAAACAATGATCTCGGAAATATGCCTTTGGGAGATGTGGACGTCGATGATGAGCAAGTTGAGGAAGTACCTTTTAAACCTCAAGCCAATCGAAAAGGTCGGGTTCTTAAAGACATGTACCCTCTCCACCCCACCTCCATCATGAGTGACTCCACACCGGATATTACCCAATGAAGGATATGCTAGTGCAATAGTCCTTCCCCGTATTAGGACGGGCAACTTTCAAATCACCAATGTGATTCTCACTTTGCTTGAGTAATGGGGTTTCTTATCGGTGCTCCAACTCAAAGTGCGTACAAACATTTGAAGGGGTTTGTGGACACTTGTTGGGGGAGCAAACAAATGAATATCTCTGAGGATGCATTGAGGCTAAGGCTTTTTCCCTTCTCTCTACGGGGGAAAGCTTTCGATTGGTTGGAACGATTACCGAACCATTCCATTCACACTTGGGATGAGTTGGCGGAAAAGTTTATTTCTAAGTTCTTCTCTCCCGGGCACATGGCTGCACTTCGAGATGAGATCTTAGCATTCAAGCAAGAGTCAAATGAACCTTTACATAAGATATGGGAACACTATAGAACTATGGTCAAGGAATGTCCCAACAACGATATGACAAAAAACATGATTCAACAAACCTTCTGTCGTGGGATTAACACCACCAACCAACGTGTAGTGAATCAACATGCCGGTGGGAACTTCATGACTACGCCTTATGCGGAGGCATGTGAGATTTTGGATGAGATGGCGAAAACGTTATCGTCTTGGCAATCCCGGGCGAATATTCCACAAGGTGATCCAAATATGATCCACCTTCACAAAGAATTGGAAGACCATGGGAAAGCCATTGCCGAATTGGCAACCACCATGACTCAATTAGCAAAGGCCCAACTAAATCAAGTGCAAAATCCCAAGCAAGTCAATGCCATGGAAGGAGTGAACATGATGGTGAACAAGAGGAGGACCAAGGGTCCACAAGTGCAAAATCGAGTGGAGTATTATGTGCAAGAAAATGGTAGTTTTGAGCAAGATGATTCCTATAATGAACAAGAAGAGGAAGTGCAATATGTGAAAAATTTTCAAGGGCAAAGAAACAACTTCCAAGGACCAAACCAACAATAATGGAGACCTCAAAACAATCAAGGCAGTTGGAATTCTAACAATCAAGGCAATTGGAGCGGAAACAACAATCAAGGAAATTGGTATAACAATAACAATCAAGGAAATTGGAGTGGAAATAATCAAGGAAATTGTTTTTGTATGTGTGTGTGTGTGTGTGGGGGGGGGGGGGGGTAACAATCAAGGCGGATGGAACAACAACCAAGGCAACCGGAGGTCGGGTTTTCAAAGGCCCCCGATGTACCAACAACCGAGCAACCCGCCTCCTTATCTTTCTCATGGTCCAAGTTCTTCAAACAATGAGATGTGGCGTATTGAAAATATGTTCAAGCAAATAATGGAAAAGAATACTGATTCGGATGCCCAACTTGCCTCACACAACACATCAATCCGCAACTAAGAAGTTAAAATGGGGCAAATCTTTCAAGCTCTAAATTCTCGTCCTAAGGGGGCACTACTAAGTGACACGGTAGTAAATCCAAAGGGTGGAAACAACACGGGGCATGTCATGGCGGTTATCACTAGAAGTGAAAGAGGTAGGAATGCACCCACCTTATGTCAATGACAGCTTGTTGATGATGATCAAATGATGCAAGAAGATGAGATCTCGAACAATGTGGTACAACATAATGAGGAAGTCCGGATTGATATTGATGATAGTGTGGAAGAGACTCAAGAGGAGGTGAACCCGTCTAGTAAATACATTATTGACATGCCGGAGCCGGTAGTGCAAAGGGCTAAGGCACCATTGCCTAAGCCTCCACCTGCATACCCTCAAAGACTTGCCAAGAAAAATGGTGAGAATCAATTCAACAAGTTCATTCAAATGATGAAGAGTCTCTCAATTAATGTGCCATTAGTTGAAGCTTTGGAACAAATGCCCAGTTATACAAAGTTTATAAAGGATCTCATAACAAATAAGCGGTCAATGAATTTTGAAACCATCAAAGTCACTCATCAAGTGAGTGCAATTGTGCATTCAATGGCTCTTAAGTTAGAGGATCCCGGTGCTTTCACGATTCCTTGTACAATTAGAAGTGCCGAGTTTGCTAAAGCTCTTTGTCTTCTTGGGGCAAGTATCAATTTGATGTCCTATTTGGTTTTCAAGACTTTGGGAATTGGGAAACCAAGACCCACCCTTATGAGATTGCAAATGGCTGACCGTACCATGAAGAGGCCTTTGGGTATGATTGAAGATGTCCTGGTTCATGTTGATAAATTCGTTCTTTCGGCGGATTTTGTCATTCTAATTGTGAAGTCGATTATGATGTGCCGATTATTCTTGGGAGACTTTTCTTTGATACGGGGAAGGCTCTTTGTGATGTTGAAGCTAGAGAACTTACCTTCCGGGTTGGTGATGAAAGAGTGGTATTCCATGTGTGTAAGTCCATGCGGAAACCAAATAGCAATGAGGTGTGCTCTTTTGTGGACTTAGTAACCGATGTTATTGTTGATGAAACAAGTGCTGCAATAAATATTGGTGATATGTTGGAGGGCGTCTTGCTTAACTTTGATGATGACGAGAGGGATGACTTCATGGAATGTGTGAATTCTTTGCAAGGAATGGGGTCGTACAACTATGCACCCCAAAAATTATCCTTGGATCTTGAAAATATGACAACTCCTCCTACAAAGCCTTCTATTGAAGAACCTCCTACCTTGGAGGTTAAGCCATTGCCTCCACACCTTCGGTATGAATGTTTTGGTCCTTGTTCTACTTATCAGTTATTCTTTCCTCTTGTTTTAATAACGTGCAGGTAGATTCCACATTGGTGGTGCTACAAAAGAGAAAGAAAGCTATTGGATAGACCTTGGAAGATATTCGGGGGATAAGCCCCACATTTTGCATGCATAAGATCAAGTTGGAGGATGGTTCCAAACCATCAATTGAACATCAAAGGAGACTCAATGAGTCTATGCAAGAAGTTGTTGAAAAGGAGATTATCAAGTGGTTGGATGCCGGGATTGTCTACCCCATCTCCAATAATTCATGGACCTCTCCAGTTCAATGTGTCCCAAAGAAGGGGGCACGAAAGTTGTTACCAATGATAAGAATGAGTTTATTCCTA
>AWOL01S0027078.1:3775-22121 GCA_000715115.1 Nicotiana otophora | reverse complement strand
GGGGGGGGGGGGAGGGGATGACGGTGATCACCAATGATAAGAATGAGTTGATTCCTACAAGAACGACGACCGGATTTAGGGTGTGTATGGACTATCGCAAGCTCAATAAAGTCACAAGGAAGGATCACTTTCCACTTCCTTTCTTAGATCAGATGCTCGATAGATTGCTGACCGTTCTTTCTATTGCTTTCTTGATGGGTACTCGGGATACAACCAAATTTTCATTGCTCCGGAAGATCAATAGAAAATAACCTTTATATATCCCTATGGTACTTTTGCTTTCAAGTGGATACTATTTGGTTTTTGTAATGCACCGACGACGTTTCAAAGGTATATGATGGCTATTTTCATGGAAATGGCGGAGGACTGCCTTGAAAATTTCATGGATGACTTCTTGGTGATTGGAGATTCTTTTGATGGCTGTCTTGTAAATTTGGACAAAGTGTTGTCTAGATGTGAAGAAACCAATTTGGTGCTCAATTGGGATAAATGTCATTTCATGGTCGAGGAAGGCATTGTCCTTGGCCATAAAATCTCAAAAAATGGAATTGAAGTTGACAAGGCAAAGATTGAGGTGATTTCTAAACTTGCACCTATAACTTCGGTGAAGGGTGTGCGGAGTTTCTTAGGTCACGCGGGTTTTACCGACGCTTCATCAAAGATTTCTCTAAGGTGGTGAACCAGTTGTGAAAGCTTCTTGAGAAGGATGCTAAGTTTAACTTCAATGATGATTGCATGAGTGCTTTTGAATTGTTAAAGCTCCAGTTGATAACTACTCCCATCATCACCACTCCAAATTGGAGTGTAACTTTTGAACTCATGTGTGATGCAAGTGATGTAGCGGTTGGGGCTATTTTGGGACAACACCGCAACAAAATGTTTTATCTGGTCTACTATGCTAATAATACTATGAATGCCCAAGTCAACTATACCGTTACGGAGAAAGAGCTCCTTGCTATTGTCTTTGCAATTGAGAAGTTCCGCCCGTACTTGATGGGTGCAAAAGTCATTGTCCACACTAATCATGCGGCGCTTCGTTATCTTATGAGCAAAAAGGACTCCAAAGCTCGGTTGATGAGATGTGTGCTCTTGTTGCGAGAATTTGATATTGACATCCAAGATAGGAAAGGTGTTGAAAACCAAGTGGCGGACCACTTGTCTCATTTGGAGGAGGGAGGGAAGTCGTATGATGGCCTAGAAATCAACGACTCCTTCCTCGATGAGCAACTCTTGGAAATTTCAATGAAAGAGGTGTCGTGGTTTGTGGATCTAGCAAATTTCCTTATGTGTGGAATCATTCCAGATGAGTTCTCTTCAAGCCAAAGGAAGAAGCTCAAACGGGATTGTCAAGATTATTATTGGGATGAACCACACCTTTTCTGGATTTGTATGGATGGGGTGATTAAAATCTGTGTACTGGAAGAAGAGCAAGGTGAAATTCTTGGGGCTTGTCATTCTTCGCCATATGGTGATCATCACGGTGGAGCAAGAACGGCGACAAAAGTGCTTAGTTGCAGTTTCTATTGTCCCACTCTTTACAAGGATGTAAGTGAGTTCGTGAAAAGATGTGATGAATGTCAAGGGGCCGATGGAATAGTAAAGAAGAATGAAATTCCTCTCACAACCATTTTGGAGATTGATATTTTCGATGTGTGGGGTATTGACTTCATGGGCCCTTTTATAAGTTCTTGTGGAAACTTCTACATCTTGGTCGCGGTGGATTATGTGTCTAAATGGGTTGAGGACATTGCTTTGCCCAACAATAAGGCGAGAAGTGTGGTTGCTTTCTTGAAGATTAATATTTTCACAAGGTTTGGTACTCTGCTTGCAATTATAAGTGATGGGAGTGATCTCGCCCAAGTAACACCTCAAATTGGGGTTGTGAAGCAGTTGATTGCAATAATAATACCCAACTAGGAGTGGGGATCGAATCCACAGGAAGAGTAGATGAGATTAGTGGTATGTATTTGGTCTAAGCACGTGAATTATCTAAGTTGCACTTCCACAAACTTTGTTTTGATTTTACTTCTAAAATTATACTAAGGATTGCAATTGAAAAATATGAAACTAGAGAAGAATGTTTTTGTTGTTGTTTTTCAAATATGTAAAAGGTCTAGGGTCGTGACTTCCACCTAGGTGTTTTTCTAACGGTTTGTGGGCTTTAGAGCGAGTTTCGTTGGTCGGGGTGTATTATAGCAATCAACACTCAAATACCCACTCAATACCTCTCGGTAAGAGAGTGGTTTTGTCCAATTTAGTTTTCTCAAGTCCAAATGGATATTGAACTAAACAGTTGACAAATTTCTCAAGTCGGGTTTTACTATCTCTAGGTTCAACCCTTTAATTGGGACTATCAATCTCTTGATTTCATCCCAAACTCTTGTTAGCCAAATTTTCCTAGACAAAGTCTCTCTTTCTCAAGTAGAGACCAAGCCAAATAGGCTTGAACCAATGTTTGTAACCATTAATTCTATAATTATAACAATAACTAGGCTAAATAATACACACCCAACCATAAACAGGCACTAAATCAAACACCCATTAGGTTCCCACACTAGGGTTGGGTTACAACCCTAGCTAGAACTTTAGCTACTCATAGTGGATATTGAAGAAAATAAAGAAGAAAAGATGATAAAACTCATGTTGAATGATTAATAGATAAAAATCCAATGTAAAATCAACAATATAAACTAAAGTTGCCTAAAAGAGTAAAGCAAAACGGCTACAGACTTTCTGATATTCAAAAACTTGACCTAATGTCGTGAAAGTAGTCTATTTATACAAATCTAAAATTTTCGAACAAAATTACCCTTTCGGAGGTTCTGCGTCCACACAATTCTATGTGCGGTCCGCACTTTGCTTCAGCTTTTGACAGTAGTTGGATCTGCGGCCGCAAAATTCTGCACTGCGGCCGCATTTCTTGAGTTTTGCGGACCGCACAATTCTGGGTGTGGCCGCACATTTGATTTCTGCGGTCGCGCAATTATAGTGCGGTCCGCAGTTCTTACTGGGCTTGAGTTTGAACTCTCCGAACCTTGACTTCTGTGACCACACAATTATTATGCGGTCCGCACCTTACATTGCAGCTCTGTTATTTCTTTTTCATGTTCTGCGGCCGCACACAAAATTCTGCGGTTCGCACTTTAGCTTTTTGTGCTTGATTTTTGTCCTTGTTCAAAAGCAATCCCCTTGAGTTTGATTTCATCGCAATGGCTCATTTTCTAATACTCCTGCAAGTAAGCATATTTCATCAGTTTTCGGGAATACCTTTAAACATTTTTGAACTAAAACAAAAGTCAAAAAGCGCAAATAAGTAGTCAAAATCCCCACTTATCAACTCCCCCAAACTTAAACTTTTGCTTGTCCTCAAGCAAATAAGGTAATTTCCACCTCCACAAGAAAAGAGCTATTCCAGCTAATCTAAGGTGAAGCAAGCACACATTAATTGGGACCAAAAATTACCCTCAACACTTATGAATTATCAACAAGGCAATGATTTGAAGTTTTAAGCACAAATAGTTCTAATATGACACTAGAGCATCAAGAGTTGACTTACTCATCAAGGAAGTTCGCTCTTTCATGTAGGTCACTGTGGATACCAAACTCCTCCTCTACTCTCTGTTAGCTTATCTCACTTAAGAATGAAGCACTCAATTCAAGGATTTGTGAAAAGTTTGCTCGTCTCTCTCAAAAGAATGTCACAAGTATGGATCTAAGTACCATATGCTTGCTCCTCATATAAATCACCACTAATGTAAGTTCACTCGGCTTGAAATCACGTAGGGCTTTTTCGGAATGTAATGAACGCTTTTGGACTAAGGTAGGAAATGTTAGAGTAGAACGGGTTCATCTTTCCTTAAGCACTCCATTTTTCCTTTTTGGCTCATGCTTTGCGGACTCTTGGAGTCATTTTCTTTTTCCTTAGGGGTACTATAGAGACTTTACATCACTCTTTCTTGGTCATGATATTCATTTTTTTCCTTTTTCGTTTCCTCCATGCTTTGCACTTTTGCTTTTCTTTGAATCCCTTCAACTCTTCAATTGTTTCACTTTCTTTTTGTATTTTTCTTTTGTTCTTTCTTTATTTTTCTTTGCCTTGCCTTTTCTTCATTTCTTTTCTCTTTTTGTACCTTGATACCACTTTCAAACTCCTTGTCTCTTCCCCAAACTTATATTTTTGCCAATTGCTTCTCATGAGTGTTAAGAAAAGTTCGAGTGCCAAGAGAGGGTCACTACAAAACGGGTAAAGGCTTGTAACATTGTTATCGAATGAGAAAGGCTTTAGGCTAAAAAGGGTTGATTAGGGATAATATCATTGGTAGGCCATGGAAAATTTCAAAACGGGTGAAGGAGAGCCTAGAATCACTTCTCAAACCAAGCAAAACTTAAATTTTCGCCTAGAAACACATTCGGGGCAAGTTCTAGATCATTCGCACGAGTAATTGGACTTGCAAGAGAACATCTCACCTCTTACACATATGGATTGTTAAAGAGGATAGATTCGAGGGCCCACGACAACCGTATTCAAGATTAAAAATCACTAATGGTTCAACTAAACCACTCGATGATTGCCTAAGTCAACGCTAGAGTCACAAGGTCACTAACTAGAGCTATATCTTTCCAAGAACTTGTTTTTAATCATAAGCATGTAGTTAAGTGTGTTGGTACCAAGTGAAGAATGCTTCTTCTAGTTTGACTCAATTAGGTCCTCTTATTCATTATTACTATTGTTCTTACCTAAACATAAAAAACGGACTCAATCCCTTAAGAAAGTTGTCACGCCATCCATCGTCGGGAAGCGTCACATGGTTCACACAAAAACCACCTTTGGAAAGAACTGCGGCATTAAAAAAACCAAAGGCTTATTGATCACTTAAACATGAAAAGAAACTACTAAATTAAATAGAATCTATTAAAGTAAATAAGAAGTTATTAGACTAAACATTGACTACTCAGAAAACAAAATCAATAAGCTATGAAGTAAACTGCTGAAAGCATAAATGAATATACAAACTGAGAAAGGGAAATAGAATATATACATCAATAGAGAAAAGAATATGTACATAATGAAAGTAAAAATAAAAAGAGAATGTTATCAGTTATTACAGGCCAATGTCAAATGTCATATCAAATCAAAATAGACCATCCCCCTGAATAAGAATAAGCATTGTCCTCAATGCTTAACAAAAATCAAAATAAGGAAGGGAAAGAGTAGAGAGGACTCCCTATGTGGTCTCAGTGTGCATAGCAGCATCACCTCCTGCAGGCTNGACTTTATTCATCAAGAAAGTTAGCTCTTTCATGTAGGCCACTGTGGATCCCAAACTCCTCCTCCTCTACTCTCCTTTAGCTTATCTCACTTAAGAATGTAACACTCAATTCAAGGATTTGTGAAAAGATCGCTCATCTCTCTCAAACGAATGTCACAAGTGCGGCTCTAAGTACCATATGCTTGCCCCTCATGTAAATCATGTCTAATGTAAGTTCACTCGGCTTGAAATCACGTAGGGCTTTTTTGGGATGTAATGAAGTCTTTTGGACTAAGATATGAAATGATGGAATAGAACAGGTTCATCTTTCCTTAAGTACTCCATTTTCTCTTTTTGGCTCATCCTTTACCGACTTTTTGAGGCTCTTTCTTTTTCCTTAGTGGAACTAGAGGGACTTGACATCACTATTTCTTGGTCATGATATTCATATTATCTTTCTTTATTTTCTCCATGCTTTACCATTTTGCTTTTCTTTAAATCCATTCAGCTCCTCAATTTATTCACTTTCTTTTTGCATTTTTCTTTTGTTCTTTCTTTCTTTTTTTCTTTCTTTGCCTTTCCCTTTCTTCATTTCTTTTCTCTTTTTGTACCTTGATACCACTTTCAAACTTCTCGTCTCTCCCCCAAACTTATGTTTTAGCCAATTGCTTCTCATGAGTGTTAAGAAAAGCTCGGGTGCCAAGAGAGGGTTACTACAAAACGGGTAAAGGCTTGTAACATGGTTATCAAATGGGAAAGGTTTTAGGCTCAAAAGGGTTAACTAGGGATAACATCATTGGTGGGTCATGAAAATTTTCATAACAGGTCAAGGAGAGCCTACAATCACTTCTCAAGCCAAGCTAAGCTTAAAATTTTGCCTAAAAACACATTCGGGGCAAGTTCTAAACCATTCGCACGGGTACTTGGACTTGCAACAAAACATCTCACCTCTCACACAGCTAGATTGTTCAAGAGGATAGAGTCGAGTACCCACAACAACCATATTCGAGATTGAAAATCACTAATGGTTCAACTAAACCACTCGATGATTGCTTAAGTCAACACAAGAGTAAAAAGGTCACTAACTAGAGCTATATCTTTCCAAGAACTTATTTTTAATCATAAGCATGTAGTTAAGTGTGTTGGTACCAAGTGAAACATACTTGACTCTTCTAGTTCGACTCAATTAGGTCCTCTTATTCATTATTACTATTATTCTTACCTAAACATCAAAAATGGACTCAATCCCTTAAGAAAGTTGTCACGCCATCCATCGTTGGGAAGAGTCACCCGGTTCACACAAAAACCACCTTTGGAAAGAACCGTGGCATTAAGAAAACCAAAGGCTTATTGATCACTTAAACATGAAAAGAAACTACTAAATTAAAAAAAAAGCTATTAACGTAAATAAGAAGCTATTAGACTAAACATTGACTATTGAGAAAACAAAATAAAGAAGCTATGAAGTAAAATACTGAAAGCATAAATGAATATACAAACTGAGAAAGGGAAATGGAATATATACATCAATAGAGAGAAGAATATGTACATAATGAAAGTAAAAATAAAAAGAGAATGTTATCAGTTATTACAGGCCAATGTCAAATGTCATATCAAATCAAAATAGACCATCCCCCTGAATAAGAATAAGCATTGTCCTCAATGCTTAACAAAAATCAAAATAAGGAAGGGAAAGAGTAGAGAGGACTCCCTATGTGGTCTCAGTGTGCATAGCAGCATCACCTCCTGCAGGCTCCTCCAACTGGATCTCATCATCCTCTGCTCGGGGAGTAGTTGGGTTGGTGAACATCTGTAGCACTGCCTCAGCCGTGTGGACAGCGAGGTCTGGCTCCTCAGAATGGCCAACTGGTGTCACTGGTACTGATGGTGTTGCTGGGTCTGCTGGTACTGATGGATCTGTCTCCATCAGTAAGTCAAATGGAAGATCACCAACTACTTCTATCTTGGTCACTTCACGTCTCAACTTGTCCACTGATTTTCTCGAGGCCTAAGATTTTCTCATCTTTTTCACCTGTTTACCTAGCTCCTCAATTTCTTNATCAAGAGTTGACTTTATTCATCAAGAAAGTTAGCTCTTTCATGTAGGCCACTGTGGATCCCAAACTCCTCCTCCTCTACTCTCCTTTAGCTTATCTCACTTAAGAATGTAACACTCAATTCAAGGATTTGTGAAAAGATCGCTCATCTCTCTCAAACGAATGTCACAAGTGCGGCTCTAAGTACCATATGCTTGCCCCTCATGTAAATCATGTCTAATGTAAGTTCACTCGGCTTGAAATCACGTAGGGCTTTTTTGGGATGTAATGAAGTCTTTTGGACTAAGATATGAAATGATGGAATAGAACAGGTTCATCTTTCCTTAAGTACTCCATTTTCTCTTTTTGGCTCATCCTTTACCGACTTTTTGAGGCTCTTTCTTTTTCCTTAGTGGAACTAGAGGGACTTGACATCACTATTTCTTGGTCATGATATTCATATTATCTTTCTTTATTTTCTCCATGCTTTACCATTTTGCTTTTCTTTAAATCCATTCAGCTCCTCAATTTATTCACTTTCTTTTTGCATTTTTCTTTTGTTCTTTCTTTCTTTTTTTCTTTCTTTGCCTTTCCCTTTCTTCATTTCTTTTCTCTTTTTGTACCTTGATACCACTTTCAAACTTCTCGTCTCTCCCCCAAACTTATGTTTTAGCCAATTGCTTCTCATGAGTGTTAAGAAAAGCTCGGGTGCCAAGAGAGGGTTACTACAAAACGGGTAAAGGCTTGTAACATGGTTATCAAATGGGAAAGGTTTTAGGCTCAAAAGGGTTAACTAGGGATAACATCATTGGTGGGTCATGAAAATTTTCATAACAGGTCAAGGAGAGCCTACAATCACTTCTCAAGCCAAGCTAAGCTTAAAATTTTGCCTAAAAACACATTCGGGGCAAGTTCTAAACCATTCGCACGGGTACTTGGACTTGCAACAAAACATCTCACCTCTCACACAGCTAGATTGTTCAAGAGGATAGAGTCGAGTACCCACAACAACCATATTCGAGATTGAAAATCACTAATGGTTCAACTAAACCACTCGATGATTGCTTAAGTCAACACAAGAGTAAAAAGGTCACTAACTAGAGCTATATCTTTCCAAGAACTTATTTTTAATCATAAGCATGTAGTTAAGTGTGTTGGTACCAAGTGAAACATACTTGACTCTTCTAGTTCGACTCAATTAGGTCCTCTTATTCATTATTACTATTATTCTTACCTAAACATCAAAAATGGACTCAATCCCTTAAGAAAGTTGTCACGCCATCCATCGTTGGGAAGAGTCACCCGGTTCACACAAAAACCACCTTTGGAAAGAACCGTGGCATTAAGAAAACCAAAGGCTTATTGATCACTTAAACATGAAAAGAAACTACTAAATTAAAAAAAAAGCTATTAACGTAAATAAGAAGCTATTAGACTAAACATTGACTATTGAGAAAACAAAATAAAGAAGCTATGAAGTAAAATACTGAAAGCATAAATGAATATACAAACTGAGAAAGGGAAATGGAATATATACATCAATAGAGAGAAGAATATGTACATAATGAAAGTAAAAATAAAAAGAGAATGTTATCAGTTATTACAGGCCAATGTCAAATGTCATATCAAATCAAAATAGACCATCCCCCTGAATAAGAATAAGCATTGTCCTCAATGCTTAACAAAAATCAAAATAAGGAAGGGAAAGAGTAGAGAGGACTCCCTATGTGGTCTCAGTGTGCATAGCAGCATCACCTCCTGCAGGCTCCTCCAACTGGATCTCATCATCCTCTGCTCGGGGAGTAGTTGGGTTGGTGAACATCTGTAGCACTGCCTCAGCCGTGTGGACAGCGAGGTCTGGCTCCTCAGAATGGCCAACTGGTGTCACTGGTACTGATGGTGTTGCTGGGTCTGCTGGTACTGATGGATCTGTCTCCATCAGTAAGTCAAATGGAAGATCACCAACTACTTCTATCTTGGTCACTTCACGTCTCAACTTGTCCACTGATTTTCTCGAGGCCTAAGATTTTCTCATCTTTTTCACCTGTTTACCTAGCTCCTCAATTTCTTCCCCATGTTCCACCAAGGTATCCATGATGGTCTTCTGATTATCCAATATCTTCTTCAATGTTTCCTCCACTGACGGAGGAACCTGGGATGCTGGGGCAGAAGACTGTGCTGCAACAACACTGGATAGGTCGGACAACTTTGCAGTAGCTGTCTGCATCCAGTTATTGAGACTCACCAGTATCGGGGAGACTCGCAGTGCAGTAAGTGGATAAGTGGAGGAGGAAGGCACTGGTACTGGTGTTGATGGCCCTGAAGATGGAGGTGGTGGCATGGCAGCTGTCTCGGTGGAAGGCACGGCTGCTGTGGAAGGCATGGAAGCTGTAGAAGGCATAGCAGCAGAATCTGCAACTACCACCGACGGCTCATCAGACTGGCCTACGGTAGTAGTCGACTTACCCTTGTTCTTCGGCTTCCTTGGGTCCTTCAGAGTGTACCAAGAGAAGGGCTTCTTAGCCCTAACCTTCGTATCAAAGCTCTTGGGCTCCACCCCCGCATCCGTGAGATACTCCGTGATAATGTTGGGATACGGATAAGAGCTTTCACCCTGCCTGATAACCAGAGACGTGTTGGCCGACATGATGGCACCTACACTAATTGGGTACCCGGCCATGATAGATGCAACTAAGACTGCCCNGGGTGTTCTGCAGAATAGGAATCCCTATTGTGATCCATGGTAGTGGTGGTCCTGGAGATGCTAGTATCTAAGCTAGCCATGGTCGAGCTGCATCATCCAGTGTGAACTTCTCTAAATACTGCACCGGCTCCATATCCTCGAACCCCAAATAAGTGTTCAGGGTGCTCTGATCAAATCGTACTTTCAAGTTTCGTACCTTAGTCACCTTATTCCCCTTCTTGATGTGCGCCACGTTGGCGTAGAACTCCCTGACTAAGTGCTCCTTGGCATCCAATATGCTTTTCGTGAACCACTCCTACCCTGTTTTTCTCGAAATTGTCTTAACACATTTGGATTGTGCCTATCTAAGTCTTTCAACAAGAACTGACACTAAGTGTGAGCGATCTTTGGGGCCACCACTTTCAGAACCTGTTGAATGCAGTCAGGCTCACAAACCTATCTTCTCAAACTTCCCTCTTCTTTGACCTCTCCAGGCCTGCAACTCTGGTATCACCCCCTCGACCGTCATCCAAAATATCATCATCATCATCAACTGTGACTGGTGCGGTGAGGGAATGAGTAGATGAGGGCTCCGAAGCCTAGTTTTTCCCTTCCGACCCCTTAGAAGTACTCGCAGAAGAGGTAGGCTCATCTCTCAGTTGGTATCTGTCCTGAGGCAGCTGTGGCTGTGATATCACAGCAGGTTGGCTTTGCACTGAGTCGCCCTCGATGCTTCCGTAGACGGGGCATATGAACTTGACTCATAGGGCTCTACAACTCTAGCTCGTTCTATAATTGCCTTTTTAGATAACACTCTTTGCATGGAAAGTGGTAGGGTACCCCTGCCTTGGCCTCGGGAGGGTTCACCCCTACCTTTGGAAGTATCACTACGTCCTCTTGATCTAACCATTTTTTTCAATACATAGCAACACGAGTCAGTTATAGTTAAGTGTACGTAAGCATAAAATTTGCATAACAAAACATGTTGCAGGTTGGGGAAGTGCGGACCACACATTTTTTAGTGCGGCCGCAAATGAGGTTGTGCGGACCGCACAATTTGAAAGTGTGGCCGCAGTGATGATTCTGCGGTTCGCACAATTTTAAGTGTGGTCCGCACAATTTTGGGTGCGACACACATTGAAACTTCAAAAATGACAACTCTCTGAAGTCAGAGAATTGCTTGATCTGCGGTCGCACACACTTTTCTGCGGCATCGGTTGAATTTCTGCGGACCACACAATTTTGAGTGCGGTCTGAACAATTAATGCACACATTTTCCCTAGCCTAAAGATCTGCGGACCGCACAATTTCATGTGCGGCCGCACAATTTAAACACCAACGACAGTGAACTTAGGGCTTTTCAATTTAGCACAATTTAAACATGATAGTGGCAACTTAGACATGATACACAGTTTACCCATCCTCCAATTAGTAATTAGGAAGTTTCCCACACAATTTTAATCATATATGATGATGAATTTGACATTATGCCTAAAAATAACTATACTAACTATGAACAAAATTAAGAAAATTGAAAAATTTGAAGATGAATTGAACCTACCAGTGATATAGTGATGCAAGGAAGAATCAAGGAAGATGAAATGAGTGTGAGATGCTTGAATCAATTTAAGTGCACTGTGTTGGCCTTTGTGTTAAGTGTTCAGAGTGTGTAAAGTTTTACCAGTGTGAGGGGGCTGCTATTTATAGTTTGACCGACTAGGGCAAAAATGCTAAGCTGAGTGCGACCGCAAAATTTTATGCGCGGTCCGCACTCCTTACCTGTTACCAATTATCCTTTTTGACGATCCGCAGAGTTTTGTGCGGACCGCACATTTCCTTATGTGGCCGTAGATCGACCATTTCTCTGACATGCAAACTTCAGAGAGTTTATAATTTCTGATCTCCAGTTGTGCGGCCGCAACAAGAATTGTGCGGCCGCATGTCGCAATCTGTTGTGGCCATCAAAATTGTGCGGTCCGCACAATAAATATGCGGTCCACACTTTTTTCACACTTAGCCACTTTTTCAGAGTATAGTTCCTGCAAAGCACACTCATTCCTACAACATACTTCAAAACCAGTTAGCACAAAACAAGTCCTATCTAAAAAAAGGAAGAAAAAGAAAAATAAAAAAACATGGGTTGCCTCCCAAGAAGCGCCTGATTTAACATAGCGGCACGACGCAGATTACCATCAATCACTTGAAATGAATCAATGGCACGGCGTGGACATCATCAACCTTTCCCAAATAATGCTTCACTCGTTGACCAATGACTCTAAACACTTCATCATTTTTATTCTTCAAGTCTAATGCACCAAAGGGTGTCACACTCACAACCTCAAATGGGCCACTCCATTTAGACTTCAACTTTTCCGGAAACATCCGTAACATAGAATTGAACAATAACACAAGATCACCTTCTTTGAACTCCTTGTTCCGAATGTACTTGTCATGGAGGTACTTCATTTTCTCCTTGTATAAGGAAGAACTTGTATATGCATGGTACCGGAATTCATCAAGCTCATTCAATTGTGCCACCCTTAAGTTTACGGCGACATCTTACTCAAGATTTAGCTTCTTCAATGCCCATATAGCCTTGTGATCAAGTTCCACCGGAAGGTGCCAAGCTTTCTCGAACACCAACCGGTATGGAGACATCCCAATTGGTGTTTTGTAAGCTGTCATATAGGCCCATAAAGAATCATCAAGTTTCTTTCACCAATCCGCCCGGTTGGCATTCACTGTCTTTGGCAAAATACTCTTGATCTCCCAGTTGGAGACTTCCACTTGTCCGCTTGCTTGAGGGTGATAGGGGGACGTGAATTTGTGAGTGACACCATACTTGGTGAGTAAAGTATAAAAATCTTTGTTGCAAAAGTAGGATCCCCCATCACTTATAATGGCCCTTGGAGTACCAAACCTTGTGAAGATGTTCTTTTTCAAAAATGCCACCACACTTCTAGCTTCGTTGTTGGGTAAAGCAACTGCCTCAACCCATTTTGACACATAATCCACAGCTACCAAAATGTAGGTGTTCCTACAAGAACTTATGAACGGTACCATGCAATCAATGCCCCACACATCAAAAATTTCAATTTTCAAGATGGTGGTGAGGGGCATCTCATTTTTCTTAGAAATCCCATCGGCCCTTTGACATTCACCACAACACTTGACTAGTTCACTTACGTCCTTGTAGAGAGTAGACCAATAGAATCCACAACTCAACACTTTCGCCGCCGTTCTCGCTCCACCATGGTGACCACCATATGATGAAGAATGGCAAACATCAAGAATTTTCACTTGTTCCTCCCCAGCACATATCTTCGAATCACACCATCGGTACAAATCCGGAAGAGGTGCGGTTCATCCCAATAGTAGTCAAGGCAATCCCGTTTGAGTTTCTTCCTTTGGTTTGAAGAAAACTCATTCGGTACAATACCACTCACAAGATAATTTGCTAAGTCGGCTAACCATGGAATCTTGGTCATTGATATGGCTAGAAGTTGCTCATCGGGGAATGAGTCATTGATTTCAAGGCCGTCATGTTTCCTCCCCTCCTCCTCCAAGCAAGACAAGTGGTCCGCCACTTGGTTTTCACTGCCTTTGCGGTCTTGGATTTCTAGATCGAACTCTTGAATTAAAAGCATCCATCTCATTAACCGCGCCTTTGAATCTTTCTTTCTCATTAGGTACCGAAGCACCGCATGATCCGTGTGGACAATCACCTTTGTACCCATCAAATATGGGCGGAACTTCTGCATAGCAAAAACAATAATAAGGAGCTCTTTTTGGTCATAGTGTAATTGACTTGGGCATCATTCATGGTCTTACTAGCATTGTATACCGGATGGAAGATTTTATTGATACGTTTCCCCAAAACTGCTCTGACCGCTACATAACTAGTGTCACACATGAGCTCAAAAGGCAAGCTCCAATTCAGGGCAGTAATGATAGGAGTAGTTGTCAATTTGAACCTGAGCAATTCAAATGCCTTCATGCAATCCTCATTGAAATGGAATTTGGCATCTTTCTCCAAAATCTTACACAAGGGGTTCACCACTTTGGAAAAATCCTTTATGAAACCCCGGTAGAACCCCGCATGACCCAAGAAATTCCTCACTCCCTTCACGGATGTTGGAGGTGGAAGTTTAGAAATCACCTCTATTTTCGCCTTGTCGACCTCAATGCCATTCTTTGAAATTTTGTGGCCAAGGACAATGCCTTCCTCGACCATAATGTGATATTTCTCCCAATTGAGTCCCAAGTTCATCTCTTCACATATTGCTAAGATCTTATCAAAATGTTTCAAGCATTCATCAAAAGAATTCCCGACCACTGAAAAGTCATCCATGAAGACCTCAAGGAAATCCTCCACCATGTCCGTGAAGATAGCCATCATACACTGTTGAAAAGTCACTGGTGCATTGCATAAATCAAATGGCATCCGCGAGAATGCAAATGTACCATAGGGACATGTTAAAATAGTCTTCTCTTGATCCTCCGGAGCAATAAGAATTTGATTGTAGCCGGAATACCCATCAAGGAAACAATAGAAAGCACGACCGACCAACCTATCAAGCATTTGATCAAGGAAGGGAAGTGTGAAATGATCCTTCCTTGTGACTTTGTTGAGCTTGCGATAGTCCATACACACTCTCCACCTGGTCACGGTTCTTGTAGTAATCAACTCGTTCTTGTTATTGGTGACCACAGTCATACCCTCTTTCTTTGGGACACATTGCACCGGAGAGGTCCACAAACTATTGGAAATAGGGTAAACAACCATCCAACCACTTTATGATCTCCTTTTTGACCACCTCTTGCATTGCTTTAATTAGTCTTCTTTGATGTTCAATAGAGGGTTTGGCATCCTCCTCCAAAATAATCTTGTGCATGTAAAAGACGGAGCTTATACCTTGAATATCCGCCAATGTCCATCCGATAGCTTTCTTCTTCTTTTGTAGCACCGCCAATGTGGAGTCTACATGCACGTTAGTCAAACAAGAGAAAATAATAACCGGTAAAGTAGAACAAGGGCCAAGAAATTTATACCTGAGATGTGGAGGCAATGGCTTTAACTCCAAAGTGGGAGGCTCCTCGATTGAGGGTTTTGTTGGAGGAGTCTTCTAATTTTCAAGATCCAAGGACAATTTGCGGGGTTGATAAGTGTAAAACCCCATTCCTTGCAATGCATTCACACATTCCACATAGCCATCCTTCTCATCATCATTAAGGTTGAGCAAAATGGCCTCCAAAGTATCATCCACATTCATCATGGCACTAGTATTATCAATAATCACATCGGTCACCAAGTCCACAAACGAACAAACTTCATTGCTATTCGGTTGCCTCAAAGATTTGCACACATGGAAAACCACCTTTTCATCACCCACCTGGAAAGTGAGCTCACCGGCTTCCACATCAACAAGATCCTTCCCCGTAGCAAGGAAAGGTCTCCCTAGAATAATAGGCACCTCACACTCTACTTCACAATCAAGAATCATAAAGTCCGCTGGGAGGATGAATGTAAAAACACGAACCAACACATCATTAATAATACCCAATGGTCTCTTCATAGTACGATTCACCATTCGTAACCTCATAGATGTGGGTCTTGGTTTCCCAATTCCCAAAGTCTTGAAAACCGAATCGGGCATCAAATTGATACTTGCCCCAAGATCACAAAGAGCTTTTGCAAAGTCGGCGCTTCCAATAGTACAAGGGACTATGAAAGTGCCAAGATCTTCCAATTTAGGAGCCATTGAGTGCACAATTGCACTCACTTGATGTGTCATCTTTATAGTCTCACAATTTATCGACCTCTTCTTTGTCACTAAATCATTCATAAACTTTGTATAACCGGGCATTTGCTCCAAATCCTCAACCAATGGAACATTAATAGATAGGCTTTTCATCATGTCAATGAACTTTTTGAATTGGTTCTCGCCATTTTGCTTGGCAAGCATTTGAGGGTATGGAGGAGGAGGCCTTGGCATTAGCCTTTGGCACTACCGGTTCTGGTATGTCTACAATGTGCTCCCTAGACGAGTTCACTTCCTCTTGAGTCTCCTCCACATTGTCATAAATATCAATTCTTACTTCATCATTAGCTTGCACCAAATTGTTTGGAATCTCATCTTCTTGAATCACTTGTTCATCATCCATAATATTTCTTTGACTTGAGGTGGTTGCATCCCCACCTTTTCCACTCCTTGTAGTCACGGCCATGGCATGTCCCATGTTGTTTCCACCCTTTGGGTTCACCACCGTGTCACTTGGTAGTGCCCCCCTAGGACAAGTGATCAAAGCTTGCGAGATTTTCCCCAATTGAACTTCCAAATTACGAATTGAAGTGTTGTGAGAGGCTAGTTGAGCATCGGAGTCGGCATTCTTCTCCATCATTTGTTTAAACATGTTCTCAATTCGCCCCATCTAATTGTTGGAAGAGCTAGGACTATGGGAAGGATAAGGAGGCAGGTTGCTTGGTTGTTAATACATCGGGGGACTTTAAAAGCCCGACCCCTGATTCCCTTGGTTATTGTTCCATCCCCCTTAGTTGTTGCCTCCCTAATATCCTTGACTGTTGCAACCCCAATTGCTTTGGTTGTTTTGACCATTCCAATTTCCTTGATTATTTTGATTGTTCCAGTTACCTTGGTTGTTACCACCACTCCAATTACCTTGGTTGTTTGAGTTCCAATTCCCTTGATTACCTTGAGATCTCCATTGTTATTGATTCTAGCCTTAAGAGTTGTTTCTTTGCCCTTGGAAGTTTTTCACATATTGTACTTCCTCTTCTTGTTCATTGTAAGATTCATCTTGGTCAAACCCACTATCTTCTTGCACATATTGTTTCGTACGGTTTTGCACTTGTTGACCCTTTTGCCTTCTATTGTTTACCATCATATTTACACCCTCANTCCTCCTCTTGTTCATTGTAAGATTTATCTTGGTCAAACCCACTATCTTCTTGCACATATTGTTTCATACGATTTTGCACTTGTTGACCCTTTTGCCTTCTCTTGTTTACCATCATATTTACACCCTCCATTTACTTGCTTAGGACCTTGAACTTGTTGAAGTTGAGCTTTGGCTAATTGATTCATTATAGTGGTCAACTCGGCAATTGCTTGCCCATGATCATGCAATTCTTTATGTAGGTGAATTACATTTGGATCACCTTGAGGAACATTTGCTCTACTTTGCCATGCCGATATAGTATATGCCATCTCATCTAAGATCTCACAAGCTTCGGCATATGGTGTTGTCATGAAATTTCCACCGGAAAGTTGGTTGACCACGCATTGATTGGTAGTATTGATCCCCCATATAGAACGTTTGTTGAATCATAGCCTCCAGTCATGTCATTATTCGGGCACTCTTTCACCATAGTTTGGTACCTCTCCCATATCTCATGTAAAGGCTCATTGGGTTCTTGTTTGAATGCTAGAATCTCGTCTCTAAGAGTAGCCATATTCCCTGGAAAAACAAACTTGGAAATAAATTTCTCCTCCAATTCATCCCATGTATGGATGGAATGGTTTGGAAACCTTTTTAACCAATCTAAGGCTTTTCCCTGTAGAGAGAAAGGAAATAGCCTCAACCTTAAAGCATCCTCGGAGACATTTGCCATTTTACTCCCCTAACAAGTGTCCACAAACCCTTTTAAGTGTTTGTACGCATTTTGATTCGGAGCCCCGGTGAAGAATCCTCGTAGATCTAGCAATGTGAGCATAACATTTGTGATTTGAAATTTGCCCACCCTAATGCGGGGCGGGACTATGGCACTTGCATATCCTTTGTTTGGCAACACCCGGTGTGGAGTCGCTCTTGGTGGAGGTGGGGGTGGAACGGGAACGTTGTCTTGAGGCGGTCGGCCTCGTTTATTTGCTTGAGGTTCAAGAGGAACCTCTTCAACTTGGTCATCTTCCACGTCCACATCCCCCAAAGGCATGTTTCCGAGAGGATCATTGTTGTTGAGAGCCAATGTTTCACCTACAATTGTTTTACCAAAAAGATTAGTAACACGGAAGGAAAAGAAGACAATTCACACACCAAACCAAATATATAACTAAATCCGTTTTTATGCTTCCCGGCAATGAAGCCAAATATTGATCTCGCCCAAATCACACCTCAAATTAGGGTTGTGAAGTGGTCGATTGCAATAATAATACCCAACTAGGAGTCGGTATCGAACCCACAGGGAGCGTAGATGAGATTAGTGGTATGTATTTGGTCTAAGCACGTGAATTGTCTAAGTTGCACTTCCACAAGCTTTGTTTTGATTTTACTTCTAAAATTATACTAAGGATTGCTATTGAAAAATATGAAACTAGAGAAAAATGTTTTTGTTGTTGTTTTTCAAATATGTAAAAGGT
>AWOL01S0027075.1:15266-30314 GCA_000715115.1 Nicotiana otophora | reverse complement strand
TTTCATACCCTCAGGACTAGATTTACAATCGTTACTTACCTCAAACCGGTCAAATCTCTATCCCGCAATGATCTTGCCTCTGGACTCGGCCTCCAAATGCTCCGAATCTATTCAAAATCAGAACAATACCATCAATACGTGCTAATGGAATGAATTCCACAAGAAAAACTACAAAATTAGACCAAAACCCGAAATTAGCTCAAAAATCGCCTGTGGGGCCCATGTCTCAGAACCCGACGAAAGTTACAAAGTACGAAAGCACATTCAACCACGAGTCTATCCATACCAATTTTACCAAAATCCGACCTCAACTCGACCCTCAAATCTACAAATCTTATTTCCAAATTTCTAAGTTCCAATCTCCGATTTACACCTCAAATTAATGTAATCTAGTCGGATTATTCGATGATAATTCAATATTATGGAGTAGAAATGATCACAAGGGACTTACCTCAAGTTTTCCTTGAAAATATATCAAAAATCGCCTCTCGTCAAACTCCAATTTGTCAAAAATGGCAAATCGGACAAAGTCCCTGTTTTTATAATTCTGCCCAGACATCCTCGGTTTTGCCTCGATCTTGGCCTTTGATCGAGGTCCTCGATCCTGGTCCTCTGTCCTGCCCCTCGATCCTGGTTCTCAATCTTTGCCCTCGATTATTCCTTCGATCGTTGCCCTCGACTCTGGGCTCGATCATGGCTTCGATCGTGGCCCTCGACCCTGAGCTCGATCATGGCTTCGATCGTGGCCCTCGACTCTGGGCTCGATCATGGATTCGATCGTGGCCCTCGACTCTAGGCTCGATCATGACTTCAATTGTGGCCCTCGATCCTGAGCTCGATCTGGGCTTCGATCGTGGCCCTCGACTCTAGGCTCGATCATGATTTCAATTGTGGCCCTCGCTCCTGAGCTCGATCTGGGCTTCGATCGTGGCCCTCGATCCTGAGCTCGATCTGGGCTCACATCTGGGCTCGATTTCTGGGCAGAAGCAATTTCCAACAGAAGGAAATTGCAGCAGTTGTTGTATTTCAATTTTTGATCTGTTAACCATCCGAAACTCACCCGAGGCCCTCGGGGCCTCAATCGAATATTCCAACAAGTACTAATCCTCAAATCACCTCAAACAACGCTAAAACCATGAATTATACCCCAATTCAAGCCTAATGAACTTTGAAATTTCTAATTTCTACAAACAACTCCGGAACCTATCCAATCACATCTGATTGACCTCATATTTTTCACACAAGCCCCAAATGACATAACAGAGGTGTTCCAATTTTTATAATCGGATTCCGACCCCGATATCAAAAAGTCAACCCCCCGGTCAAACTTCTCAAAAATAAAACTTTCGGCATTTCAAGCCTAATTCCTCTACGAACTTCTAAAAAATATTCTGGACACGCACCTAAGCCCACAATCACCATACGGAGCTATTGGAATCATCAAAATTCAAATCCGAGGTTGTTTACACATTGTCCATATTCAGTCCACTTTTCTAACTCAATTTTTCAATTATGAGACTAAGTATCTCATTTCACTCCGAGTTCTTTCCGGACTCGAACCCACTAACCCGATATAACATAACATAGCTAAATAACACAAAAAGAAGTAGAAATGGGAAAACCAGGGTTATAACTCTCGAAATGACCGACCCGGTCGTTACATAGGCACATCATGAGAAAAATTGTCCCAGACTTGGGAGAGGCATATTTCATCAAAGCACTCAGGCTATGTGCCCCATTACAGTTACTACACCACCCACACGACCAATTAGGGGTGGAGGACAGGCGGGTAGAAGGCATCCTAGAGGTGGAGGCCCAACCGTTGATAGATTTGTTTTATGGTATGGCGGAGCTCGCTACATCAGATGGTGTCATTACAGGTACAACCTCAATTTAATATAAAGGAATAATTTCCTTAACTTGATTCGATTTTGAGTATCAAGATGAGTCCTCCTATTGCACTCCACTTATGAGTGAGCTTCATAATTCTATAATCTACTTATGTGTTTACTCCTGTTGGGAGATTCTATGAAGATAACTATGCCTATCATTCCATGTTGGTCACTAATTAGAGCTGCGAGGCTAAAGGTGGCTTTCTGTTACCCATTTCGGTAAGTTTTGATGTAATGTCCAGATAATTAATTAAAAATTATGAATTATATGCCCTACCGGTGTGAGGTTCATTATGTGTAGTGATTTTGTGTAACCAAAATTATTTAAAAGGAGAAATTATAAATTTTTGATCGGCACGATGTGCATATTACTTGTGATTCAGAACTGAGGATGAGATCCTCACATTTTAATATAAATTGATATGTTTAAATCAGGCTACGAGCTGCGGTGGAAGTTATAGGCGAGATCCTTGTGAGGAAATTCTTATGTGTTTAAGTTCTCCCTTATGAAATTAAATTTGTACTATAGTAATATAGGGAGTCATGCCTGTTAGGCTTATTTGAAAATTCTTGCATGAAATTCTCTGTGCATACTTGCCAAATTCGTGTTGTAATTATTGAATTTTAACCTACGAGGTAGGTGCCCGCCCAGGTGGCGTTAAATGTGACTCGTTAATTCGGGTAAATAATTATGAGGTCATCATGCCTCGCATCTCGTTATCAGTATTGTGAAGATGTGAAACGATATTTTTGTTAACATGAAGTTAATTGGCGATTCTGTAATTGATTATGAACAACTATTAAGACCAGATTGACCCAGAAGGGTGCCCCATTTAGATGATCAGACGATTATGAGTTGAGCTTTCAGAAGCTCAATACCGCTTTGACTATATCGCCAATGTTGGTATTACCCACATGTTCAAGATTTTATACGGTGTATTGTGATGCATCTCGCATTGGGATTGGTGTAGTATTGATGCAACATGGCAGGGTGATTGCATATGCATCACGACAGTTAAAAGTTCACGAGAAGAATTATCCTGTTTATGACTTAGAATTGACAGCCATTGTTCATGCGCTGGAGATTTGGAGACACTACCTCTACGGCGTGTCATGTAAAGTATTCACAGATCATCGTAGTCTACAGTATCTATTCAGATAAAAAGATCTTAATTTGAGGTAGAGAAGATGGTTGGAGTTGTTGAAAGACTATGATATCACCATTTTGTATCACCCCGGAAAGGCTAATGTGGTGATCGAGGCTTTGAGTAGAAAGGCTGTGAGTATGGGCAGCCTTGCGTATATTCCAGTTGGTGAGAGGTCGCTAGCTGCAGGTGTTCAGAATTTGGCCAATCAGTTTGTGAGGTTGGATGTTTCAGAGTCCAATCGGGTTCTAGCTTGTACAGTTGCTCGGTCTTCTTTATATGAGCATATCAGAGAGCGACAATATGATGATCCTCATTTGCTTGTCCTTAAGGTCACGGTACGACACGGTGGTGCCAAACAGATTGCTGTGGGGGACGATGGAGTTCTGCGGATGCAAGGTCGTATTTGTATGCCTAATGTGGATGGGCTTCGTGAATTAATTCTTAAAAGGCCCACAGTTCCCGATATTCTATTCATCCGGGTGCCGCTGAAATGTATCAAGATTTACGGCAATATTATTGGTGGAGGAGAATGAAGAAGGATATAGTTACATATGTAGCTCGGTGTCTGAATTATCAGCAAATTAAGTACGAGCATCAGAGACCTGGTGGTTTGCTTCAGAAGTTAGAAATTCCTGAGTGGAAGTGGGAGCGTATCACTATGGATTTTGTTGTTGGACTCCCACGAACTCAGAGAAAGTTTGACGCAGTATGGGTCATTGTGGATAGGTTGGCCAAGTCAGCATATTTCATTCCAGTAGCAGTTACCTATTCTTCTGAGCGGTTAGCGGAGATTTACATCTGCGAGATTGTCCGCCTTCACGGTGTGCCTGTGTCTATCATTTTTTATCGAGGTATACTATTCACCACACACTTCTGGAGGGTTGTACAGCGTGAGTTAGGCACGTGAGTTGAGTTGAGTACATCTTTTCATCCACAAACAGACGGTTAGTCAGAACGCACTATTCATATATTGGAAGAGATGCTTCGCGCTTGTGTTATAGACTTTGGAGGTTCTTGGGATCAGTTCATTCCACTTGCGGAGTTTGCTTATAATAATAGCTACTAGTCGAGCATTCAGATGGATCCATATGAGGCATTATATGGAAGGCGATGTCAGTCGCCAGTTGGATGGTTTGAACCGGGAGAGGCTCGGTTGTTAGGTACCGATTTGGTACAGGATGCCTTGGACAAGGTCAAGGTTATTCAAGATAGACTTCACACAGCTCAGTCTAGGCAAAGGATTATGCCGACCGTAAAGTTCATGATATTGCATTCATGGTTGGAGAAAGAGTATTGCTTCGGGTTTCACCTATGAAAGGTGTAATGAGGTTCGGAAAGAAGGGCAAGTTGAGCCGTAAGTATATAGGACCCTTCGAAATTCTTAAAAGGGTAGGGGAAGTAGCCTACAGGCTTGCATTACCACATAGTATATCAACGGTTCATCTAGTGTTCCATGTGTCTATACTCCGGAAATATCATGGTGATCCGTCCCATGTGTTAGATTTCAGCTTAGTCCAATTGGACAAGGATTTGACTTATGAGGAGGAGCCGATAGCTATTCTAGCCCGGCAGGTCCGATAGTTGAGGTCTAAGAGTTACCCTTTAGTTCGGATGCAATGGAGAGGTCAGCCGATTGAGGCAGCTACCTGGGAGTCCGAGTCGGACATACGGAGCAAATATCCACATCTCTTCACCAACTCAGGTACTTTTCTAATTATGTTCGAGAATGAACATTTGTTTTAGAAGTGGAGATTGCGATGACCCAAAAATGTCATCTTTAATTTAAACGTTCATTTCTGTGTTCTATGAAGATGTTGACAGCTTACCTGCTATGAGTTATGTATCACCTGAATAGTTTATGTTAATGGCATTCCTTTTCTAGTAATATATTGCTTATGATGCCACTGTCAGTATTATTTTCATATTGTGTTACGTTGATTGGACTATGTATGTGTTGTTAGGATTGGTTTCTGGTAGCTGGATAGGCCCAGTTACAAAGGAAACTCTGGCGAAAGTTTTGGAAATTGTAGGAGTTAGTAAAAATTCGGGAAATTGAAATGGGTGAAAGAAGAGATAAGTTATGTTATGTGTTTAGGGGCGGACTCTACTTCTCATTTGAGGACTATTAATATTATGAATACTAACTGGATATGATAACAAGTGTACGAGGCATATTATAAGCGATGTGAGGTCTAAGGAGAGGCCTAAGTCTAAGTCAAGTTAGAAAATTTCATAATAGACTAAAGTTTCAAATGGGTAAGCACGAGATCAAACTTTGAACGAGCATATATACTTATATATAAGGAATTATGTGATGATCTACCTATCAAATGAAAGGTCTTCGAGTCTAGTTTCTAACTCTTCAAACCGTTCGTCATTTGGACACTCCAGATATCTTGATTTCTTCTATTTAAATCCGAATTAAACGATTAATATAACCATGGATTTATGAAATATAATCACTTTTGGATATAGGACACTTACCCAAGTTAAAGTCTTGAAAAACTCCTCCAAAATCGCCCAAACACCGAGCTCCAAAGTCTTAATCGAAAATGGCAAAATGACCATTTTTGGTCCTTAACATTCTGCCTTGTTTCCACTTCTGCGGACAAATAGTTGCATTTGCGGACTCGCTTTTGCGATCGCAAATGCGAATCTATGGAGTGCACTTCCCAGTCGACCCCTCACACCTGCAGACTTCTTTCCGCTTCTATGCAATCGCAGAAGCGATGGACAAAAGCGCACTTGCGAAGCTCGTCACTTCTGCGGTTTCATCTCCGCTTCTGCAGTCATGCAGGTGTGGAAACTGCATCGCACCTACGACCTTTGCCCAGTCTGCCCAAGGTTGCTTCTGCGACGAAATCCTCGCTTCTATGAGGTTGCACCTGCGCCCATAATGTCGTAGGTGCGATTCCAACAGTTGATGCCCAGGTATAGCAGAAATTCCAACAGCTCTTCAAGTCCAAAATTAACTCCGTTAACCTTCCGAAATCCACCCGAGGCCCTCAGGACTTTAACCAAATATACAAACATGTCCCAAAATACAATACAAACTTAGTCGAGGCTTTAAACCACATCAAACAACACCGAAATTACAAATCGCGTATCAAATCGAATTAAGAGTTTTCAAATCTTCTAACTTCTATATTTTGTGCCGAAACGTATCAAATCAATCCGAAATGACTTTAAATTTTGCACGCAAGTCATAAATGACTTAATTGAGCTATTTAAATTTCCAGAATCGAAATCCGACCTCATTATCAAAATTCCAACCTTCGGTCGAACTTTTCAAAAATCTTCTATTTTCCAACTTTCGCCAAAATGTGTCAAATTGTCCTACTGACTTCCAAATCCAAATCTGGACATACGCCTAAGTTCAAAATCACCTGTCACGACCCAAAATCCCACCACATGTGTCGTAATGGCACTTAGTCTATAAGACTAGGTAAGCTGATTATAATTACAATTCACGCCTTTTTTTGAAACATAATTTAATCGAATACACGTGTCGAAACCAATAGCATAAATAAGTCTAACAACCTCCCAAGATTGGTAATACTAAGTTACGAACTCTAACTGAATACATGTAATGATCTCAGTGATCGAATATACAATATTGTTCGAACAAGAGCTGACAGTACAATAAAATAAAAAGACTCCCAAGGACTGTGACGACCAAGCAGCTCTACCTAAAATCCTTGCGATTTACACTCTAGACTCTGTCCGAATCTGATATCTCCAATACCTGGCTCTGCATAAATATATTTGGTGAAACGCATATCAATCCTGCCTGGGTCAATGTACCAAACATGTTCAGGAACTATGCTAAAGTCTCCTAAAGTCTAGGGGTAGCAACAGGTGTCTCTGGTACTTATCCCCCAACCGGAGCTACTGTCAACTCCTCAACTGATACTCTGACAAGTGCTCTAACTGCGGCACGTGCCCTTCCTTGGCCTGTCACGACCCAAAATCTCACCTGTCGAGATGACGCCTATCTCAATACTAGGCAAGCCAAAATAATCCCAATAAACCACCATTTCTTTTAAATTTGAGAACAAAATAGTTAAATTCAGTAAAAGAAATCTCAAATTTCAAATATAACACTCTCAAAACCCGGTGTCACTGAGTACATGAGCATCTAATATGAATACAAAGTCTGACTAATACAAAGCCATTGTCCGAAAGTATATAACAGTACAATAACTGAAGGAAAGAGAGACAAGATCAGCGGACACCAAAAAACTACCTTGATAGTCTCTAACTGATAGTACTCTGAAATCTAACAATCTTCGTGTCCGAAAGCACCTGGATCTGCACACGAGGTGCAGAGTGTAGTATGAGTACAACTAACTCAATAAGTAACAAGACTAACCTCTGGGCTGAAAGAAATGATGAGCTCCGCACGTACAATCTAGTAAAAATAATGATACATAAATATAGGCATGCTTTCAAGTTCAACAGTAAACTCAGTACGAGTGAAATCGATTAATACTACATGATATGAGGCATATGACATCTCAGTAGAAAGATCTCAAGTACATATCGGTCACAAATTATCCGGTCACTTAGTACTGTTTATGGCCAATCCAGCCCAGGGGTGTTCCAACCCGTATATATATGCACATCGACTGACAATCAGTCATCCAGTACCGTATAAGGCCAATCCAGCCCTGGGATAATTTATCCCTAAATATAAATGATACTGACAAGATCCATGTCCACATAACTCATTACAATACAAATAAGTAAGGCAAGTCCATGCCCTGGGAAAATCCATCCCAAATATATATATATATATATATAAGCAGTAAGTAAGGCAAATCCATGCCCTGGGAAGTTCATCCCGATTATCGATGATCATCTACGCTCACTGGGGGTGTGTACAGACTCTGGAGGGGCTCCTTCAGCCCAAGCGTAATACAAAGATAATATGGCCTACTGTAGGCGGGCAGTCCCGATCCATATAATAACAAAGCCTATAAGGCCTGCTGCAGGCGGGCAACCCCGATCCATAAAATAGTAAAGCCTATAAGGCCTGCTGCAGGCGGGCAGCCCCGATCTAGAACAATAATAATATATAAAGCCATCCTGGCCTGCTGTAGGCGGGCAACCTCGATCCATTTAATAATAACATATATAAAGTCAAATGGCCTGCTGCGTTACGCTGTTCAATCCCATAAATATCCTCACAATGGACAATTATTACTGAGTGTGAAATGTATATTTTAGAATAATCAATTCAACAGCATCACGACCCCATGGGTCCAAAAATATCGGCACATAGCCTAAACATGATCTTTATTACTAGCCTCAGCTTAATTCCTCTATCAAGTGCCACATGTTCAGATAATAACATGATTCTTTAATTGTACAACTTCACAGGATTTATTCAAGACACAATTTATGTGGTGCACGTCTACATGTTCGTTACCTATCGTGTGAGTCACCTTCAACAATTTATATCATACCAAACTTGGGGATTCATACCCTCAGAACCAAGTTTAGAAGTGTTACTTACTTCAAGCCGTGTAATTCTTTAATCCGGTATGCCTTTGCCTCGTGAATTTGCCTCCAAACGCCACAAATCTAGCCACAATTAATTCAATTCAGTCAATAAAATTTATTGGAATTAATTCCATACGAAAATGCTAATTTTCCACAAAAATCTAAAATTTAGCTCAAATATCGCCCGTGGGGCCCACGCCTCGGAATCCGACGAAACTCACAAAATCCGACAACCCATCCAATTACAAGTCCAACCATACTAATTTTACTCAAATCCGACTCTGAATCGGTGTTCAAATCTCGACAATTCATTTTTATGAAATTATAGAAATTCCTCTGATTTCTCTTGAAAAATCAATAATCTAACGCCGAAAATGAAGATTAATTAATGGAATATAATCACAAGGGAGTCAAGAACACTTACCCCAAGTTGTGTGGAAAATTTCCTCTCCAAAGTCGCCTAATCCGAGCTCCAAAATCTGAAAATGAAGAAAGAAACCAAAACCCACGATTTTATCTTCTGTCCAGTCATTTACTCTGCGTGATCACGGAAAATGCTTCGCGATCGCGAAGCACAAAAATTTCCAGCCCAAAATTTGCCTTTCGCGATCGCGAAACACAAATGCCCAGCTCTTCCGGACAGCCTCTAGTATAATGGTCATAACATTTTGTACAGAACTCCAAATTGCAATTGGTTTAGCTTTCACAAAACTAGACACCAAATGTTATAACTTTCATTTGTTTCTCATCTCCCAATTCCTTATATATTCTGAGATATAAGCTTCCAAAGTCAGCCCTGTGAAACAGAGAATTTCCAAACTCTTCCCAGACAGCCTATAGTTTATACATCATACCTTTTTGGACACAACTCCAAATGATAAATGGTTTACTTTTCTGAAAACTAAACACAAAGAGCTATAACTTTCATTTTTGGATCATCTCCAAATTCTTTATAGATTGCGAGATATAAGCTTCCACAGTTGGGTCAATGCTACAGAAGTGTGNTGAAAAATCAATAATCTAACGCTGAAAACGAAAATTAATTCATGGAATGTAATCACAAGGGAGTCAAGAACACTTACCCCAAGTTGTGTGAAAAATTTCCTCTCCAAAGTCGCCCAATCCGAGCTCCAAAATCCGAAAATGAAGAAAGAAACCAAAACCCATGATTTTATCTTCTGTCCAGTCATTTACTCTTCGCGATTGCGGAAAATGCTTCGCGATCGCGAAGCACAAAAATTTTCAGCCCAAAATTTGCCTTTCGCGATCGCGAAGCATAAATGCCCAACTCTTCCGGACAGCCTCTAGTATAATGGTCATAGCGTTTTGTACAAAACTCCAAATTGCAATTGGTTTAGCTTTCAGAAAACTAGACACCAAATGCTATAATTTCATTTGTTTCTCATCTCCCAATTCCTTATATATTCCGAGATATAAGCTTCCAAAGTCAGCCCTATGCAACAGAGAATTTCCAAACTCTTCCCAGATAGCCTATAGTTTATACATCATAACTTTTTGTACACAACTGCAAATGACAAATGGTTTACTTTTCTGAAAACTAAACACAAAGAGCTATAACTTTCATTTTTGGATCATCTCCAAATTCTTGATAGATTGCGAGATATAAACTTCCACAGTTGGGTCAGTGCTACAGAAGTTTGGTCTACGCGATCGCGAAAAGGCTTCCGTGATCGCGATTCACACTGCCCAAACAGCAAAATTGCTCTTCGCGATCGTGACGAATTGTCCGTGATCGCGATGCATACCTCTGTGGCCAAATTCAAGCAACTAAGAATGGCCTAGAAATGGTTGGAAACCACGCCGAAACTCACCCGAGCCGCTCGGGACCTCAATCAAATGTACCAACACGTCCTGAAACGTCATACGAACTTAGTCGAAGCCTCGAATCACATCAAACAATCCTAAAACCACGAATCGCACCTCAATTCAATCCTAATGAACTTTGAACTTTCAAATTCTATATATTATGCCGAAATACATCAAATCAATCCGGAATGACTTCAAATTTTGCACACAAGTCATAAATGACATAACGAAGCTATTCCAATTTTAAGAATTGGATTCCGACCTCGATATCAAAAGGTCAACCCCTCGGTCAAACTTCTCAAAAATTCAACTTTCGGCATTTCAAGCCTAATTCCACTACGGACCTCCAAATAATTTTTCGGACACGCTCCTAAGTCCAAAATCACCATACGGAGCTATTGGAATTATCAAAATTATATTCCGGGGTCGTTTACACATAAGTCACCATCAGGTCAACTATTTCAACTTAAGCTTCCAACATGAAATTTATTCTTCCAAACTAACCCTGAAATACCTTAAAAACCAAAACCAACAATTCACACAAGTCATAATACCTCGTAGGAAGTTATTCAAGACTTTAAATAGTTGAAAGGAGCGTAAATGCTCAAAACGACCGTTCGGGTCGTTACAATCTCCCAACTTAAACATGCGTTCATCCTTGAACGTGCCAATAGTTGTTTCCAAGCTATCAAATCACTGTTCCATCTTACCACACATGTATCCGGGGGTGAACCCCTGTCACCCTATTCCATATAGGCTTGACAACACAATACCACTGAAATCATTGATTTAACTTTGGCCCATAAACCTTGGAAATTAATTTCCATCCTTTATAGTTTCTTTCAAGACACAAATCTTACATTTACACACTGTATGAGTTTGAACAAGCTGTATCAAGCCCTAATCATAACCACGGATATAATCAACTAACATATTACACAACTCGTATGCTCGTAGCACCATTCCTGGTCACAATGACTACTCCAAAACCAACCACATACTAGTATTAAGCCCATATCGAACCAAACCTCATCCCAAAATCTTTGTACACTGTTGATAATAAAAGAAACACGCAAACTTTCATGACCACTTACTAGACCAATAAGTCACAGAGCTCTATCGCCCCAACCAGAACCATAATCACTTCTGAGCCGACTTTCAATATTATACTCCTGAATATACCGAAATCAAACATGATAGTACCCATTCTAGGTCCAATAACCTTATATTACTAAACACAACTGTTCCATAGACATGCCGCACCAATATAACTCAGAGTCACAATTATGATGCTATTAGCTCATTATATATAGTAGAACCAAGATACACAAATTTAATAACAGTAACCAACTTTTCTAGAGCTCACATTAACATCACTCGCACGGACAACTCACGTGCTATAGTATCAATATCTGGACCCGCACGGACAACTCCCATGCCAATAATATCAGTATTTGGATCCGCACGGACAACTCACATGCCAATAACATAATCTTCCTGGCATGGTCACAGGCCTTTAATTCAAGCATAACATACGGGAGCAATCAAATAAGTACACATGAACCATCGTAACTGATCACAACTCCAGTACTTGCATGGCTATCACATCCTTCATGCACGATCATCCCACTAGGAATATTCCCATAATTTCTCCGTGCCATATAGCAATAATTTGAATATCAGTAGTTTATCAAATAGGTGAGTACTGCAACCAATGAACATCCGTAAGTCAAAACACAATGTGCCTTTTGAAATACGCACCCTTCTCAGGGATTACCGAGAAGTTATAACATTTATCTAATTATCTGAAATTGACTATTCTGTCTAAAATTCATGATCTTCCTTTCAAGAATGAACTGCCACCTTGTACATGTAAATCTTAATCCCGTGCCACACACCGCATCTATCATGCCATCATGTGACAAGCATGGGAATCTCATTATCAACTATGGGTAACCAGGAAATTACATACTCGGTCATTTAGTAACCTTCATCTTTCTTCCTTCTAGGAGGAGTTCATAATACACAACATGTTCCCTACACCGGTAGAATATATCCGGTTCAACCCATGGTAGAAACCATTAAGAACATTTTAAAATCCATTTGCACATGACCAAGCTATCAGAACTAAATTCATCTAACTCGACCAAACCACGTAGGTCACCAAAACCCAAGAATATTGCCACCAAAACATCTGTAGAGTCTCACCACATCATAATTACCCCTATAAATACCACAACCGAAACACTCACTCTGAAAATACCTTATTTGAGTCTAAGGCCATTTCATTCACCTTCCTGATACCAAAATATAAAATCCATAATGATATACAAAAATGCCACAAGTCTTGACACCATCCAACTTAAATCTCAGATTTTAGCCATAAACAAATCCGCCAAAAATTCTCTATTATTACATATTAATCTCGAATCCATTAGAACTTTCTCGAGAGTCACCCCCTTTGTTCAATTTCACATTACACCGCCCAAATAGGCCAAAAGACATGTGCCCCATTAGCATAACAACACTCAAGGAAGTAACTCAACTTTAATACCACCTATCAAATTCATACTTCGTGCGCACTACATCATTCACAAATAACAACTCACTCATCCCACGATTTTCATATACTCATAAATCGCTATATAACCCGTATCCATAAATTTCCTTACTCGAGTCATTTTCGAACTCCACCTCTGCAAGTTATCACTGATTCCCAAGTATACTTCAGACCAAAACAAAAAAAATAATTTGACACATAACGATGAATTGAATTGTCAATAGCAGGCTCCCCCACTTGGCTCAAAGCCATAGATTAAAATACTTGATAACTCACAATACCCATACTTTATTACTGCCTTAATACTGCAGTCAATTCAACGAAAATTCTTTTCAAGCTCAAGACACACCAACCATAAAATACCTCAATCACCCGCTAATCTCGCATTCATTCTCTTAACACTCAAGTCACCTTTCTAAACCAGATTCAAATTCGAGTCTCAACACATACACCCCGCTGGCAGAAAAGAAACTCTATATTCACATAATAAGGAACACACCTACATAAATTACTCTGCATGAGATAACCCTCATGCTTAGTCTCAAATTGGCATCTTGTTATACCCTTTCGCAGCCACAATTACTATGAAATCGCTTAATCTGTCTGAGTCCAAACTCATTAACCAGACACGAGAATTTAATTTGCCCCAAAATTTAACAACGTGAAAGATCTTTCAAAACATTCACACTCGAGATTGTACGTCACATCAAAACAAAAATAAAGCACCTAATGGCCGTCATTTACATTTCAAGGAAACACTTCTCGTCACATTCGAATCGTCTTAACACATCCTGTAGTTATATCATACTCATCACAAAGCCATTCCACCGTTCATTGAGCCACAAATTCCACTCGTAGGGAAATTACCGGACATATGAGTCTAAATGTACAGGTTACAACCGAAGCTACCGAGCTTAAGCTGCAGTCTAAACTTGGCCTCAAGTCTTTCAGACTGGCCCATCACCAGAATACGGAATACATATCTCAAACATCGTTCATGGAATCACAAGCCGACGATGCACACTTGATATAGAGCGCTCATGTGTGCATATGAATGCGTGGAAGGAATTCAAAGAGTTATGTTTCAAGCTAAAACAATTTCCGCACGATAGAATACAAGAAAGTGAAATTTTCCTAAGGTTTCGGCAACCTCTCGAAGATAAGTACGGATGTTTTTGTACCGATCCGCAAGACTCTACTAAACCTGCTCATGACTCGTGAGACCTATGTCACCTAAAGCTCTGATACCAACTTGTCACGACCCAAAATCTCACCTGTCATGATGGCACCTATCTCAATACTAGGCAAGCCAAAATAATCCCAATAAACCACCATTTCTTTTAAATTTGAGAACAAAATAGTTAAATTCAGCGGAAGAAATCTTAAATTTCAAATATAACACTCCCAAAACCTGGTGTCACTGAGTACATGAGCATCTAATATGAATACAATGTCTGACTGATAAAAAGCCATTGTCCGAAAGTATAGAACAGTACAATAACTGAAGGAAAAAGAGACAAGGTCAATGGACGCCAAATAGCTACCTTGATAGTCTCCAACTGATAGTACTCTGAAATCTAACAATCTTCGTGTCCGAAAGCACCTGGATTTGCACACAAGGTGCAGAGTGTAGTATGAGTACAACTAACTCAATAAGTAACAAGACTAACCTCTAGGCTGAAAGAAATGATAAGCTCCGCAGGTACAATCCAGTAAAAATAATGGTACATAAATATAGGCACGTTTTCAAGTTCAACAGTAAACTCAGTACAAGTGAAATAGATTAATACTGCATGATATGAGGCATATGACATCTCAGTAAAAAGACCTCAAGCACATACTGGTCACAAATTATCCGGTCACTTAGTACTGTTTATGGCCAGTCCAGCCCAGGGGCGTTCCAACCCGTATATATATGCACATCGACTGATAATCTGTCACCAGTACCGTATAAGGCCAATCCATCCCTGGAACAATTTATCCCTAAATATAAATGATGCTGACAAGATCCATGTCCACATAACTCATTATAATACAAATAAGTAAGGCAAGTCCATGCCCTGGAAAAATCCATTCCAAATATATATATAAGCAGTAAGTAAGGCAAGTCCATGCC
>AWOL01S0027074.1:0-15969 GCA_000715115.1 Nicotiana otophora | reverse complement strand
GAGATGTTTGATTCAAATCCTGATTTTTAAGAGTATGTGGTATTTTACTGAGATTTCCTTATATGAACGTTATATGCTTTGTTGCTCGTCACTACTTCTCAGTATTTATTTATTGTTGTTACTTACTGAGTTGGCGTACTCACGTTACTCCCTGCATCTTGTATGCAAATCCAGGTGTAGCTGGACACGGTAGCGATTGTTGAGTGTTCTGGTTGCAGATTTACTTGGAGATAGCAAGGTAGCTGTTTGGCGATCGCAGCCCCTGCTCTTCTCCCTCTTATCCTCCTCTAGTTGTATTTATCTATTTTCCGGGCTGATTTAGCCTTGATATTGTTAGACAAATTATAGTATGTGCTCATGACTAGTGACACCCCGATGTCGGGCTTTTTCTTTTTCGCACTTCTATTTTTCTTTGATTTGAACTCTTTTAGTGGAGGTTTTATGTTAAATAACCTTGAAATTATCTTTGAAATGAAAATATCATTTTGTTTTGGAAATGAGTCGGCTTGCCTAGTTCCACGATAGGCGCCATCACGACAGGGGTTAGTTTTGGGTCGTGACATAGACGCGCCCAAAGGAATCGTTCCCACTGCCAAACATCGATCAAATGATTGATGCAACGGCCGAGCACGAGTTAATGAGTTTCCTCGATGCTTATTCTGGGTACAACCAAATTAATATGAACCCGAAGAATCAGGAAAAGACTTCGTTCATAACGTATTTCGACACATATTGCTATAATGTGATGTCCTTCGGGCTAAAGAATGCCAGAGCCACTTATCAGCGACTCGTAAACAAGATGTTTGAAAAACAAATAGGAAAAATCATAGAAGTTTTATAGACGATATGTTTGTTAAGTCTTTGAACGCAGTTGATCATCTTAAGCATTTGCAAGAAACTTTTGACATCCTAAGGAAGCATAACATGAAGCTTAACCCTAAGAAGTGCGCGTTCGGGGTAAGCTCCAGCAAGTTCCTAGGATTTCTGGTGTCGCAAAGGGGGATTGAGGTAAACCCCGATAAGATCAAAGCCATTGACGACATCCTGGACCAACTATCAAGCGTAAAAGAGGTTCAAAGGCTCACAGGGAGATTGGCCGCTTTGAGCAGGTTCATTACTCGGTCATCAAAGAAATGCCATCGTTTCTTCGCGCTTCTAAAAAAGAAGCACAACTTCGAATGTACCCCAGAATGCCAGCAAGCTTTGAGGGATTTGAAAAGATACTTGTCAAGCCCACCGTTATTATCAAAGCCTGAGGAAGGTGAAAAATTGTTAATTTACCTAACAGTCTCGGAGGTAGTAGTAAGCGCCGTTTTAGTAAGTGAGGATTAAGGTACGCAATCTCCTATTTATTAAGTTAGTAGAATTTTAACAGGAGAAGAAACTCGCTACCCGTATTTGGAGAAGCTGGCCTTAGCTCTCGTAGTCGCCGCTCGGAAGCTGAGGCCTTACTTCCAGTATCACCTGATCCACGTCCAATCCGCACTCAATAGTGAGTGGAAATGGTCGTTGGAAGAATAGTACCCAAAAAGAGTCGGGGTCGATTTCCACGTGGAGTTACTATGGGTGTTAGGAGTATACACTTGACGAAAGCGAATGGAATAACTAAATTATGCCTCCAAACAACAGGTTTTGATTTCTAATTCTAATTTTACTTTAAGAATTATAAGCTGAGAAAAAAAACTAGAAGCGAATGATTATTTTTGGTATTTTTCCAAATAGTTAAAAAGCTTAGGGATGTTACCACAACCTAGATATTCGCCTAATGGGTTAAATACGTTAATACTTATTTTGTTGATTGGGGTGTATTATAGCTTTCAAATCTACGTTTACCCACTCAATACCTTTCGGTCAAAGAGTGATTTTGCCCAATTTGACTTTCTCAATCCCAAATGGGTATTAAATAAAATAGTTGATATGAGCTCAAGTCGGGTTCTCACTATCTCTAGTTTGAACCATTTAATTAGGCTAATCAAACCCTCAATTAGCCCAATTCCTTGTTAGCCAAGTTTCCCTAGACTAAGACCCTCTTTTTCAAGTAGAAACCAAGTTAAAAAGGTATGAATTAATGTTTGCAATAATTAATTCTGAAATTGAAGCATAAACTAAGCTAAATAATCAACACCCAATCATAAAAAAACATTAAATTAAATACCCATTAGATTTACACACTAGGGTTGGGCCACAACCCTAGTAAGAATCTAGCTACTCATAGTGAGAAATGAAGAAAACAAAGAAGAAATGCTAATTAAACTCATAATCTAAGATTATAATGATAAAATATGATGTTTAAGACCTAAATTAATCACAAAATTCCTAAAATGGCAAAATATAATGGTTACAGCAGCTCAAACTTCGAAACTTGACCTAAAATGTGAATCTCGCCTATTTATAAGGGCCCAAAATTCGCTAACAAAAATGCCCCTCGGGAGGTTCTGCGGTCGCACAATGCCATGTGTGGTCCGCAGATTACTTTAACTGGCAGGTCTTAGATTCTGCAGCCGCACAATTCTGGATTGCGGCTGCAAAGCATCTTCTGCGGCCACATAATTCTTGTGCGGTCCGCACTTCAGCAAGGCTTCAGGTCTTAGTCTTTTGCACACTCTATGAACTTTGAATCATTTGTCAGTGCAGACCTTGTTCTGCGGCCGCACATTGGCTAAAACTCTGCTGGGCTCTTTTGCTTGATCAGCAGCCGTAGATGGAATTCTGCGGTCCGCACTTTCTTCTGCGGACCGCACTTCTTAAATTATGTGCTCCTTCTTGCCTTATGAGTCGGAACACTCCTTTTTGAGTCGGATTTCATCATGGGAGCTCAAACTTCCAACATTCCTGAAATTTGCACAGTTTCATTAGTTTCGGAAACATAAATCAATACATTCGGACTAAAACAAAAGCAAAAAAGTGTTAATAAGTAGTCAAAATCCACACTTATCAACTCCCTCAAACTTAAGTCTTTGCTTGTCCTCAAGCAAATAAATTAGTTTCCACCTCCTTAGAGTTAAGGGTCATTTCAGCGAGTCAAAGGTGAGCCATTCACACATTAGTTGGGACCAACAATTACCCATGCTACTCATGCATTATCAACAAGGTGACAAGTCAAATATTCATGCACATATAGTTCTAATGTGACATTTGAGCTTTAGGAATTGACTTTACTCATCAAGGAATCTTGTTCTATCATGTAGGTCGTGGTAGACTCCAAACTCTTCCTCCTCTACTTTCCATTTGCCAAGCTCCCTTAAGAAATTAGCCCTCAATCTTAAGATTCATGAAAGGTTCACTTGTCTTTCACAATAGAATGTCACAAGTAAGGCTTCAAGTACCATAGGCTTGCCCCTCATGTAGATCGCCACCAATGTAAGCTCACTCGGTTTGAAATTAAGTAGGACTTCTTTCGGGTTGTAATGAAGGCCTTTTGGATTAGGGTAGGATACCATATGGTTAAGTAGTTATACCTTTCCTTAAGCACTCCACCTTTTCATTTCTCAGCTCATAATTATCAATTCTTAGAGGAATTTTCTTTTCATTGGGGACTAGAGAGACTTAACATCACTCTTTCTTGTTCATTTCATTCTTTTTCTCCCATTTTGATTGCTCGTGCTAGGGATCATTACCTCCTTTTGAATCCATCAACCCTTCTACTTATTCACGTTTTGCATTTTCTTTTTGTTCTTTTCTTTTCTTGCCTTCTCTTTTCATAGAGATCATTTCTTTTCTTTTTTTGTACCTTGATACCTTTTTCAAATTCCTCATCTCTCTCCCAAACTTATGTTTTAAGCTACTTGTTTCACAAGAGTGTTAAGGAAAGTCCAGGTGCCAAGAGAGGGTCACTACAAAATGGGTAAAGGCTTATAACATGGTTATCAAATGAGAAAGGCTAGCGGCTCAAATGGGTTGACTAGGGATAATGACATTGGTTGGCAATAGAAAGCTCAAACGGGCCAAGAAAAGCCTACAATCACCTTTCAAACCAAATAAAACTTAGGATTTCTCCTTGAAACATATTCGGGGCAAGTTCTAGACCCATCGCACAGATACTTGGACTAGAAATAATTCATCTCACCCCTCACACAACTAGATTGTAAAAAAGGATAGAGTCGAGAGCCTACAACGACCACATTCAAGTTTAAAGATCACTATGGTCCATTTAAACCACTTGATTATTACCAAAGTCAACTCAAGAGTCACAAAGTCACTAACTAGAACTATTTCTTTCAAAAACCTTGTCTCTAACCATAAGCACTTAGTTAAGTGTGTTGGTACCAATTGAAGCATGATTAACTCTTCAAGAATGACTTGATTAGGTATTTTTATTCATTACTACTACTATTATTACCTAAACACAAAAACAGACTCATTCCCTTAAGAATGTTGTCACGCCATCCATCGTTGGGATGAGTCACCCAGTTTACACAACAACTACCTTTGGAAAGTATCCCGGCGTTAAGAAAACCAAAGGCTTATTATCTACTAAAGCATAAAAAGAAGCTACTTAACAAAACAAGAACTAATATGGAAAAAATAAGAAGCTAATAAGCAAAAACTACTAAAGAGAGATAAATATACATAAGAGAAGAGAGAAAAGCTAGATAAATACAAATAAGAAAAGAAAGAGTATCATCAAGTTATTACAGACCAAATGTATCAAAGTGTACCAATGTGTCAAATAAACTTCACCCCCTCCCCCTCCCGAACAAAAGCAAGCATTGTCCCCAATGCTTAACAAAATAAGAGTAAAAGAGGAGATGGTGAAGAAAACTCCCTAAGGATCCTTGGACATCTCAGTGTCCCCAGCAATGTCATCTCCCTCAGGGTCAGCCAACTGAATCTCATCATCATCATCAGATCTAGGCGTGGCTGGGTTGTCGAACATCGTACGCACTGCCTCAGCAGTGTTGATAACTAGGTCTGGCTCGTTAGACTGGTCAGATGGTGCTACCGGTGGAGATGGTGCTGAAGGAGCTGGGGCTAACTGGTGCGGGTCAAGCAACATATCAAAAGGAAGATCTCCAGCTGAAGCAAGTCTAGTCACCTCTCGCCGGAGCCTATCCACTAATTTCTTGCTGACCTGTGACTTACTCATCTTCTTTACTTCCTTTCCCAGCTCCTCAATCACTAACCCGTGTTGTACCAAGGTGTCCATGATCGTCTTCTGATTCTCCAAAATCTTCTTTAGTGTCTTATCAATGTCAGAAGGAGCATGTGGTGCCTGATAAGTGGATTGCGCTGCAACAGTACTAGACAAGTCATACATCTTAGAAGTAGCTCTCTGCATCCAGTTGTTGAGACTCGCCAATGTCTGGGAGACTCGCAGAGCAAATACGGGAACTTTGGGCACGGGCACTGGATTTAGAGAAACTCTAGGAGCTGTGGTAGGAGCTGAAGATGATGGTGGAGGCATATCAGTGGCACTGGTAGAAGGCTTAGCAGAGCTGGATGGAAGATCAATTGCCTCAGAAGCTACCACTATTGGATCATCAGACTGGCATGTGGTGGTAGAAGACTGAGCTTTCTTCTTTGGGTTGCTCTCATCCATCAGAGAATACCAATCGAATGGCTTCTTTGGCTTCACCTTGGTGTCAAAATATCTCAGCTCTACCTTTGCATCAGTAAGGTACTCTGTGATAGTGTTAGGATAAGGGTAGGCCGAGTTGTCCTGCCGTGCAATCACTAAAATGTTGGCCGACATCATGGCATCCATATTGATTGGGTAACCGACCATGATGAAAGCCATAAGTATTGCCTGAGGGATAGGAAGGTGAGTCTCATTCTAGCATGGATCCAACCAACTACAAACAAAGGTCTGCCATCCTTTAGCCTCAAAGCTCAAAGTACTCCGCTGAATGGGAACCCGAGCGGTAATCCATGGTGGTGGTGGCACTGGTGGTGCTAGAATCTCAGCCAACCAAGGTCATACTTCCTCCTTCAGTGCGCACTTCTCCAGTACTCCTTCGGCTTAACATCCTCGAAGCCCAAATACGCATTTAGCGTATGCTTATCAAACCTCACCTTGAGGTTGCGTACTTTGGTCACCTTCGTCCCTTTCTTGATATGAGCAACATTGGCANACTACTCATGCATTATCAACAAGGTGACAAGTCAAATATTCATGCACATATAGTTCTAATGTGACATTTGAGCTTTAGGAATTGACTTTACTCATCAAGGAATCTTGTTCTATCATGTAGGTCGTGGTAGACTCCAAACTCTTCCTCCTCTACTTTCCATTTGCCAAGCTCCCTTAAGAAATTAGCCCTCAATCTTAAGATTCATGAAAGGTTCACTTGTCTTTCACAATAGAATGTCACAAGTAAGGCTTCAAGTACCATAGGCTTGCCCCTCATGTAGATCGCCACCAATGTAAGCTCACTCGGTTTGAAATTAAGTAGGACTTCTTTCGGGTTGTAATGAAGGCCTTTTGGATTAGGGTAGGATACCATATGGTTAAGTAGTTATACCTTTCCTTAAGCACTCCACCTTTTCATTTCTCAGCTCATAATTATCAATTCTTAGAGGAATTTTCTTTTCATTGGGGACTAGAGAGACTTAACATCACTCTTTCTTGTTCATTTCATTCTTTTTCTCCCATTTTGATTGCTCGTGCTAGGGATCATTACCTCCTTTTGAATCCATCAACCCTTCTACTTATTCACGTTTTGCATTTTCTTTTTGTTCTTTTCTTTTCTTGCCTTCTCTTTTCATAGAGATCATTTCTTTTCTTTTTTTGTACCTTGATACCTTTTTCAAATTCCTCATCTCTCTCCCAAACTTATGTTTTAAGCTACTTGTTTCACAAGAGTGTTAAGGAAAGTCCAGGTGCCAAGAGAGGGTCACTACAAAATGGGTAAAGGCTTATAACATGGTTATCAAATGAGAAAGGCTAGCGGCTCAAATGGGTTGACTAGGGATAATGACATTGGTTGGCAATAGAAAGCTCAAACGGGCCAAGAAAAGCCTACAATCACCTTTCAAACCAAATAAAACTTAGGATTTCTCCTTGAAACATATTCGGGGCAAGTTCTAGACCCATCGCACAGATACTTGGACTAGAAATAATTCATCTCACCCCTCACACAACTAGATTGTAAAAAAGGATAGAGTCGAGAGCCTACAACGACCACATTCAAGTTTAAAGATCACTATGGTCCATTTAAACCACTTGATTATTACCAAAGTCAACTCAAGAGTCACAAAGTCACTAACTAGAACTATTTCTTTCAAAAACCTTGTCTCTAACCATAAGCACTTAGTTAAGTGTGTTGGTACCAATTGAAGCATGATTAACTCTTCAAGAATGACTTGATTAGGTATTTTTATTCATTACTACTACTATTATTACCTAAACACAAAAACAGACTCATTCCCTTAAGAATGTTGTCACGCCATCCATCGTTGGGATGAGTCACCCAGTTTACACAACAACTACCTTTGGAAAGTATCCTGGCGTTAAGAAAACCAAAGGCTTATTATCTACTAAAGCATAAAAAGAAGCTACTTAACAAAACAAGAACTAATATGGAAAAAATAAGAAGCTAATAAGCAAAAACTACTAAAGAGAGATAAATATACATAAGAGAAGAGAGAAAAGCTAGATAAATACAAATAAGAAAAGAAAGAGTATCATCAAGTTATTACAGACCAAATGTATCAAAGTGTACCAATGTGTCAAATAAACTTCACCCCCTCCCCCTCCCGAACAAAAGCAAGCATTGTCCCCAATGCTTAACAAAATAAGAGTAAAAGAGGAGATGGTGAAGAAAACTCCCTAAGGATCCTTGGACATCTCAGTGTCCCCAGCAATGTCATCTCCCTCAGGGTCAGCCAACTGAATCTCATCATCATCATCAGATCTAGGCGTGGCTGGGTTGTCGAACATCGTACGCACTGCCTCAGCAGTGTCGATAACTAGGTCTGGCTCGTTAGACTGGTCAGATGGTGCTACCGGTGGAGATGGTGCTGAAGGAGCTGGGGCTAACTGGTGCGGGTCAAGCAACATATCAAAAGGAAGATCTCCAGCTGAAGCAAGTCTAGTCACCTCTCGCCGGAGCCTATCCACTAATTTCTTGCTGACCTGTGACTTACTCATCTTCTTTACTTCCTTTCCCAGCTCCTCAATCACTAACCCGTGTTGTACCAAGGTGTCCATGATCGTCTTCTGATTCTCCAAAATCTTCTTTAGTGTCTTATCAATGTCAGAAGGAGCATGTGGTGCCTGATAAGTGGATTGCGCTGCAACAGTACTAGACAAGTCATACATCTTAGAAGTAGCTCTCTGCATCCAGTTGTTGAGACTCGCCAATGTCTGGGAGACTCGCAGAGCAAATACGGGAACTTTGGGCACGGGCACTGGATTTAGAGAAACTCTAGGAGCTGTGGTAGGAGCTGAAGATGATGGTGGAGGCATATCAGTGGCACTGGTAGAAGGCTTAGCAGAGCTGGATGGAAGATCAATTGCCTCAGAAGCTACCACTATTGGATCATCAGACTGGCATGTGGTGGTAGAAGACTGAGCTTTCTTCTTTGGGTTGCTCTCATCCATCAGAGAATACCAATCGAATGGCTTCTTTGGCTTCACCTTGGTGTCAAAATATCTCAGCTCTACCTTTGCATCAGTAAGGTACTCTGTGATAGTGTTAGGATAAGGGTAGGCCGAGTTGTCCTGCCGTGCAATCACTAAAATGTTGGCCGACATCATGGCATCCATATTGATTGGGTAACCGACCATGATGAAAGCCATAAGTATTGCCTGAGGGATAGGAAGGTGAGTCTCATTCTAGCATGGATCCAACCAACTACAAACAAAGGTCTGCCATCCTTTAGCCTCAAAGCTCAAAGTACTCCGCTGAATGGGAACCCGAGCGGTAATCCATGGTGGTGGTGGCACTGGTGGTGCTAGAATCTCAGCCAACCAAGGTCATACTTCCTCCTTCAGTGCGCACTTCTCCAGTACTCCTTCGGCTTAACATCCTCGAAGCCCAAATACGCATTTAGCGTATGCTTATCAAACCTCACCTTGAGGTTGCGTACTTTGGTCACCTTCGTCCCTTTCTTGATATGAGCAACATTGGCATAAAATTCTCGGACGATGTATTCTTTTGCATCCTTCACTCTCTTAGTGAACCACATCCACCCATTTCGTGCCCTGAACTATCTCAATATAGCTAAGTTGTATTTCTCCAAATCCTTCAACAGAAACGGTCGCTCAAGATTTAGCGACCTCACTGGCCACCACATATGGAAACTGGTGAAGGCAGACAAGCTGACAAAACGATCCTCCCAAATCTATTTCTTCTTTGATCTCTCAAGCCCTGTAGCTATACCATCTCCCCCTCTGCCATCATAAGGGACTGGTGTAGCTGATGGCTCAAAAGCCTGACTAGCACTCTCATATCCCTCAGAGGTGCTGTGACATAAAGACGGCTCATCCCTGAGCTAATATCTCCCATGCGGCATTGACTGTGTGGCCGTCTGCTCCTTCTAAATAGAGGCTGAATTGCCCTCTGACACCTCCCTAGACGGGACATAGGAGCTAGACTCTGAGAGGTCTGCACCTCTCCCTCTGCCGGCTATTATTTTCTTTCTTATTGTCTTGGGCAGGCCAAGGGGCAAGTCACTTTTTCATCGACCTCGAGAAGATTCACCTCTCCTCTTTGAAGTGTCGCCTCGGCCTCTTGATCGAACCATTGTCTGTATCAAGCAGATGAGATTGTTAGTTGCAATTCATTGTTCAAACACATACATGAGACATGTAGATAAGGGAGAAACAATTGGACACAGGGGGGTTGCAAAGTTGAGTCATGCCTGCAGGATAAGGGATCTGCGGTCAACACAATTTGACCTGCGACCGCAGATGGGAACTCGCAGTCCGCACATTTCTGTTATGCGGTCGCAGAAGGGAACTGTAGTTTGCACATTTGATGTTGCGGCCGCACTTCTGAGTCCTAAAATTATGAACTCTCTGATGAATGAGAAATGGTCAATGTGAGGCCGTAGGAGGAAATCTATAGTCCATACAATTTGAATTGCGGTCGCACCTTGGAGTCTCAAAAGTGAAGACTTTGTGATGACAGAGAAGGGCCTAATTTGCGGCCTCAAGAGGAAATATGCGGTCTGCACAATTTGACTTGCGGCTGCAGATTCCTGCCTCATATAAGTTTCTGAAAATCCATATCCGCGGACTACACAATTCAAGTGCGGCCGCATAATTCAAACAATTACGAGCAGACAACTTTTTTATTCTGAGATTTTTCAATTCCTTGCACAAATAGGCATGGCAACATTGTAAAAGCATGAAATTTCACTAACCCAATCCCAGTAGAGCATGTATAAAGTTAACCCAGTTCAAATCTACCTCACATGGACACACAATGGAACTCTAATAACAAATGGCCTAAAAAGAATTAAATAATCTACAAATTAAACTAACATAAAAATTAACATGAAATTGAAGCATACCAAATAGAGTGAATGCACTGAGTGATTATTCTAGGTGGTTGTATGTGTGGATAGTTGAAATCTCCAAGAAAACTTAACAGGGCAACAATGTTTTGTTCAAAGTGGGAAAAGGGTAAAATGAGCCCTACTGTTCTATTTATACCATTCAATTTGAGAAGGGATCAGAGACGAATGCGGCCGCACATTTTCATGTGCGGTCCGCACCCTACCACCTGGGTGATCATTCTTAGAAACCAATCAGTGGTCCGCACATTTTCAGGTTCGGCCGCAGATTTCATGTGCGGTCGCAGATCGCCCTCCGCACTGACAAGCTTAAACTTCAGAGAGATTGTATTTTTTGATGTTTCAAATGTGCGGTCCGCAAGAGAAATGTGCGGCTGCAATGCTCATCTGCTATTGCACATAAAAATATGTGGTCCGCACACATAAAATTCGGTCCACACTCTTTTGAACACTTAGCCATATTTTTGTCCACAATTCTTGTAAGTCACACTCATTCCTGTAGCACACTTCAAATCAAGTTAGAACACAATAACACCTACCTACAAAAGAAAAAGGAAAACAAACATGGGTTGCCTCCCAAGAAGCACCTGATTTAACGTCGTGGCACGACACAGACTACCCTCAAGTGAAATGAATGGCCGCCACAACGTGGCTATATCCAACCTTTCCCAAGTAGTGCTTCACCCGGTGACCATTGACTCGGAATACTTCATTGTTTTTGTTCTTCAAGTCTAATGTACCAAAAGGTGCCACACCCACAATTTCAAAAGGACCACTCCACTTGGATTTTAACTTCCTGAAAAACATCCTCAACCTTGAGTTAAACAACAATACAAGATCACCCACCTTGAACTCTTTGTTCAAAATATATTTGTCATGAAGATATTTCATCTTTTCTTTGTACAAGGACGAACTCGCATATGCATGGTACCGGAACTTATCCAATTCATTCAAATGTGCAACTCTAAAGTTAGAGGCTACATCCCAATCAAGATTCAACATCTTTAGAGCATACATGACTTTGTGCTCTAATTCCACCAGAAGATGACAAGCTTTCCTGAACACTAATCGGTATGGCGACATTCGGATAGGTGTTTTGTAAGTCGTCCGATAAGCCCATAATGTATCATCAAGTTTTTTGGACCAATCCGTCCAATCAACATTCACTATTTTGGACAAGATACTCTTTATCTCCCGATTGGAGACTTCCACTTGCCCACTAGTTTGTGGGTGATTGGGAGTCGTGACTTTGTGAGTAACACCATACTTGCTAAGTAAAGTTTCGAAAGCCTTGTTGCAAAAATGTGATCCCCATCGCTTATAATTGCACGTGGAGTACCAAACCTTGTGAAAATATTCTTCTTCAAGAAAGCCACCACACTTCTCACCTCATTGTTGGGTAAAGCAACGGCCTCAACCCATTTGGACACATAATCCACTACGACCAAGATGTAGGTATTTCCATAAGAACTCACAAAAGGGCCCATGAAATCAATACCCCACACATCAAAAATATCAATCTCCAAAATGGTTATGAGAGGCATTTCATTTTTCTTTGATATTCCACCGACCGGTTGACATTCACCACATCTTTTCACTAACTCACTAGCATCTTTGTAAAGAATAGGCCAATAGAAATCGCAACTAAGCACTTTGGCCAACATTCTTACTCCACTATGATGACCACCATATGGCGAAGAATGACAAGCCCCAAGAATTTCACCTTGCTCTTCTTCCAGTACATATCTTCTAATCACCCCATCCGTGCAAATCCGAAAAAGGTATGGTTCATCCCAATAATAATCTTGACAATCCCTTTTGAGCTTCTTCCTTTGGCTTGAAGAGAACTCATCCGGAATGATTTCACACATAAAACAAATTTCCAAGTCTGCGAACCATGGCACCTATTTTATTGAAATTTCCAAAAGGTGCTCATCGAGGAAGGAGTCATTGATTTCAAGGCCATCATGCGGCCTCCTATCCTCCTCCAAATGAGGCAAGTGGTCCGCCACTTGGTTTTTACTACCTTTCTTATCTTGGATGTAAATATCAAATTCTTGTAACAAGATCACACATCTCATCAACCTAGCTTTGGAATCCTTTTTGCTCATAAGGTAACGAAGCGTCGCATGATCTGTGTGGACAATAACTTTTGCACCATGAAGTACGGGCGGAACTTCTCAATTACAAACACAATATCAAGGAGCTCTTTGTCTGTAACGGTATAGTTGACTTGGGCACTATACATGGTCTTACTAGCATAGTAGACCGGATGAAAAATCTTGTTAATGCGTTTCCCCAAAACAACCCCAACCGCTACGTCACTTGCATCACACATGAGTTCAAAAGGCACACTCCTATTTGGAGCAGCGATGATGGGAGTAGTTGTCAACTTGAGCTTCAACAATTCAAAAACTCTCATGCAATCATCCTTGAAATTAAACTTAGCATCCTTGTCAAGAAGCTTGCGCAACGGGTTCACCACCTTAGAGAAGTCTTTGATGAAGCACCGGTAAAAACCCGCATGGCCTAAGAAAATCTACACACCTTCACTGAAGTAGGGGTGGAAGCTTAGAAATCACCTCAATATTTTCCTTGTCAACTTTAATTCTATTCCTTGAGATTTTGTGGCCAAGGACAATACCTTCCTCGGTCATAAAATGGCATTTCTCCCAATTGAGCACCGAATTTGTTTATTCACATCTACCCAACACTTTGTCCAAATTTGTAAGGCAATCATCAAAAGAATCTCCAACCACCAAGAAGTCATACATTAAAACTTCAAGGTAGTCCTCCACCATGTCCGTGAAAATAGCCATCATACACCTTTGAAAAGTTGTTGGTGTATTGCACAAACCAAATGGCATCCACTTGAAAGTAAAAGTACCATAGGTACATGTAAAGGTTGTTTTCTCTTAATCTTCCAGAGCAATGAGAATTTAGTTGTAGCACGCGTATCCATCAAGAAAGAAATAGAAAGCACGACCGACCAATCAATCGAGCATTTGGTCTAAGAAAGGAAGTGGAGAGTGATCCTTCCTTGTGACTTTGTTGAGCTTATGATAGTCCATAAACAGCCTCCAACCAGTCACCGTTCTAGGAATCAACTCATTCTTGTCATTGGTGACCACCATCATACCCCCCTTCTTTGGGAAACATTGAACCAGAGAAGTCCATGAACTATCAGAGATGGGGTAGACAACCCCCGCATCCAACCACTTGATAATCTCCTTCTTGACAACTTTTTGCAAAGCCTCATTAAGTCTCCTTTGATGTTCAATTAATGGTTTGGCGACATCCTCCAACTTGATCTTATACATGCAAAAGGCGGGGCTTATTCCCTGAATATCCGCTAAGGTCCACCCAATAGCCTTCTTCCTCTTTTGTAGCACCGCCAATGTGGAATCTACCTGCATGTTAGTCAATTAATAGGAAAGAATAATGGGTAAAGTAGAACAAGGACCAAGAAATTCATACCAAAGATGTGGAGGAAATGGCTTCAACTCCAACGTAGGAGGCTCTTTAATAGAAGGTTTGTAGGATGAGTTGTCCTATTTTCAAGATCCAAGGACAATTTTCGGGGTGCATAGTTGTACGACCTCATTCCTTTCAAAGAGTTCACATATTCCATGAAGCCATCTATCTCGTCATCATCAAAGTTGAGCAAGACGGCCTCCAACATATCACCAACATTGATTGTAGCACTTGTTTCATCAACAATAACATTGGTCACCAAGTTTACAAAAGAACACACCTCATTGCTATTTAGTTGTCGTATGGACTTACACACATGGAATACTACTTTTTCATCACCAACCCGGAAAGTGAGTTCTCCGGCTTCAATATCACAAAGAGACTTACCCATATCAAGGAAAGGTCTCCCAAGAATAATCGGCACTTCATAATTAACCTCACAGTCTAGAATGACAAAATTTGTCGGAAGAATGAATTTATCAACACAAACCAAAACGTCTTCAATCACTCCCAAGGGCCTCTTCATAGTACGATCAGCCAATTGAAATCTCATAGAGGTGGGTCTTGGTTGCCCAATTCCCAAAGTCTTGAAAACCGAATAGGGCATCAAATTGATACTTGCCCTAAGATCACAAAGAGCTTTAGCAAATTCGGCACTTCTAATTGTACAAGGGATCGTGAAAGTACCGGGATCCTCCAACTTAGGAGCCATTGAATGCACAATTTCACTCACTTGATGAGTGACTTTGATGGTCTCAAAATTCATTGACCGCTTCTTTGTCACAAGATTCTTCATAAACTTCGCATAACCGGGCATTTGTTCCAAAGCTTCAACTAATGGCACATTTATTGAGAGACACTTCATTATTTCAATGAACTTCTTGAATTGATTCTCACCATTTTGCTTGGCAAGCCTTTGAGGGTATGGAGGTGGAGGCTTAGACAATGGTGCCTTAGCCTTTGCACTACCGATACCGGCATGTCAATAATGTGTTCCCTAGACGGGTTCACCTCCTCTTGAGTCTCTTTCACACTATCTTCAATATCAATCCGAACTTCATCATTAGGTTGCACCACATTGTTCGAGATCTCTTCTTCTTGCATCATTTGATCATCAACAACGAGTTTCCTTCCAATTGCGGTGGGTGCATTCCCGCCTCTTCCACTTCTTGTGATAACTGCCATTGGCATGCCCCGTGTTGTTACCACTCTTTGGGTTTACCACCGTGTCACTTTGTAGTGCCCCCTAAGGATGAGAATTTAAAGCCTGAGAGATTTTCCCCATTTGAACTTCGAGGTTGTAGATTGATATGTTGTGTGAGGCAAGTTGGGCATCCGAATCCGCATTCCTTTCCATAATTTGCTTGAACATATTTTCAATACGCCCCATNCGTATGGACTTACACACATGGAATACTACTTTTTCATCACCAACCCGGAAAGTGAGTTCTCCGGCTTCAATATCACAAAGAGACTTACCCATATCAAGGAAAGGTCTCCCAAGAATAATCGGCACTTCATAATTAACCTCACAGTCTAGAATGACAAAATTTGTCGGAAGAATGAATTTATCAACACAAACCAAAACGTCTTCAATCACTCCCAAGGGCCTCTTCATAGTACGATCAGCCAATTGAAATCTCATAGAGGTGGGTCTTGGTTGCCCAATTCCCAAAGTCTTGAAAACCGAATAGGGCATCAAATTGATACTTGCCCTAAGATCACAAAGAGCTTTAGCAAATTCGGCACTTCTAATTGTACAAGGGATCGTGAAAGTACCGGGATCCTCCAACTTAGGAGCCATTGAATGCACAATTTCACTCACTTGATGAGTGACTTTGATGGTCTCAAAATTCATTGACCGCTTCTTTGTCACAAGATTCTTCATAAACTTCGCATAACCGGGCATTTGTTCCAAAGCTTCAACTAATGGCACATTTATTGAGAGACACTTCATTATTTCAATGAACTTCTTGAATTGATTCTCACCATTTTGCTTGGCAAGCCTTTGAGGGTATGGAGGTGGAGGCTTAG
>AWOL01S0027070.1:0-22032 GCA_000715115.1 Nicotiana otophora | reverse complement strand
ATCGATGATGTGAAAGGATGCCAAAGATGAAGAGGTAAAATATCTATAGGTAGGTCATCGTAGATCCAACTCTTAGTAGTCCCCTAAAGGGGGGAATATGGAGTAATGTGGTATTAAGTCAGAATTAAGTGGTTCTAGTAATTATTGAATGGTAAGGGAAGAATGCGATAAAAAATGAAAAAGGGATGACATTGCACTTATTCAAAGCCTACAGATATGCTACGATTCCAGAACATTATGCAAACACGACGTCAAGGAAAGGAAGTAAGGGTCCCTGCCTGAGATGTTATTGATAGGTAAGGAGCCAGTGCAAGACGTAAGTTAAGATAAAGGAAATAACCCAAGATAGATTAGGCGAAATATTGATATGAGAATTTGCCAACGAGTAGTTAGTAATTGATTCAGGAAGAGCCTAGTTATGGCTAAATAGGATGTTACAAATGAGTCAGAATATCGTGCTAGATAAACATAGTAAAACCCAATATAGTGAATGCATCCTCGTAGTAATGTCATTATAATACTTGAGAAATATTCAGATAGGAGTTGGGGGTAGTTAAAGGTACCATATGAGTATTACGGGAATACAAAAGAGTGCCACTGGAATACAATCAAAATATCAGTTCAGAAGAAACCCTACAAGCACAAAGGCGTGGAAATAAGTAACTACAGATAATTATAGGCAAGGAAAGACATCAAAAGATCTGTAATAAGCTCACAGCTATACAAGAGTCAGAGGGACCTCCCTAAGTATTACAATGAATGACTAGCTGAGGAAATAAGAAACAAGGCTGCAACTTAAGCACAATAACCTAAAAAGGAAATGGTCTTGTAACAACAGTCTCACAACAACATTATATGCACTCCAAAAAAAAGTGGAACCTACCGTGGCTAATGAACGGGAAGTAAAATCAAAAGTAATATTCAAGATTATATAAGTTGCACGAAAACTCCGGCATGCGTGGGAACTAGATAAGCTAAGTATACATGCAGCAAGGGGGCAGAAAGACCAGGAAAGGTAATAGCTTACGTTTAAATAAAGCTGAGAATAAACGAAAGGAATTATTCGATTAATAATCCAGAGTTAGTTACATTATGAATGCACTCAAGATTTCGGAGTATTATCCATGCAGCATATATGTTGACAATCATATAGCCGTAGAAGATTCTGGTATAAGTTAAAAGAAAGAATTGAGCCCAGGTCATAGAAAAGGATTGAATTGTTAGAAAATTGTATCATGGATAATCCATAGCATCCATGAAGGGGTAAAGTAATAACTAATACCATGATCCGCAGATTGGAAGATAGCCTAAGCCTACATAAAGGTTGATCAGGGGGAAGAGGAAACTAAAGAGTTACATCAGCTAAGTAAACCAAGAACTTGATTATTGGACCCAAACAATTATAGACCTCGTGATTGAAAACATTGTAGGATCACTCTTAATATCAGAGTTACAAAAAAGATAGTACAATAACCNGGCAATAATAGAATGGACCACATAAGAAGATTCATTCGGGAAGACGCTTCCCTAAAGCATGCAATGTGAGAAAAGTTAAGCTTAAGGGACTGTAGGTGCGAGTTACACTAGGTGTTTCCCTCGTGAGTAAGGAAATTTGTTATCCTTGGTACAGAAGGATTACCGCAAGGCGAGTAAGGGCCATCGATGATGTGAAAGGATGCCAAAGATGAAGAGGTAAAATATCTATAGGTAGGTCATCGTAGATCCAACTCTTAGTAGTCCCCTAAAGGGGGGAATATGGAGTAATGTGGTATTAAGTCAGAATTAAGTGGTTCTAGTAATTATTGAATGGTAAGGGAAGAATGCGATAAAAAATGAAAAAGGGATGACATTGCACTTATTCAAAGCCTACAGATATGCTACGATTCCAGAACATTATGCAAACACGACGTCAAGGAAAGGAAGTAAGGGTCCCTGCCTGAGATGTTATTGATAGGTAAGGAGCCAGTGCAAGACGTAAGTTAAGATAAAGGAAATAACCCAAGATAGATTAGGCGAAATATTGATATGAGAATTTGCCAACGAGTAGTTAGTAATTGATTCAGGAAGAGCCTAGTTATGGCTAAATAGGATGTTACAAATGAGTCAGAATATCGTGCTAGATAAACATAGTAAAACCCAATATAGTGAATGCATCCTCGTAGTAATGTCATTATAATACTTGAGAAATATTCAGATAGGAGTTGGGGGTAGTTAAAGGTACCATATGAGTATTACGGGAATACAAAAGAGTGCCACTGGAATACAATCAAAATATCAGTTCAGAAGAAACCCTACAAGCACAAAGGCGTGGAAATAAGTAACTACAGATAATTATAGGCAAGGAAAGACATCAAAAGATCTGTAATAAGCTCACAGCTATACAAGAGTCAGAGGGACCTCCCTAAGTATTACAATGAATGACTAGCTGAGGAAATAAGAAACAAGGCTGCAACTTAAGCACAATAACCTAAAAAGGAAATGGTCTTGTAACAACAGTCTCACAACAACATTATATGCACTCCAAAAAAAAGTGGAACCTACCGTGGCTAATGAACGGGAAGTAAAATCAAAAGTAATATTCAAGATTATATAAGTTGCACGAAAACTCCGGCATGCGTGGGAACTAGATAAGCTAAGTATACATGCAGCAAGGGGGCAGAAAGACCAGGAAAGGTAATAGCTTACGTTTAAATAAAGCTGAGAATAAACGAAAGGAATTATTCGATTAATAATCCAGAGTTAGTTACATTATGAATGCACTCAAGATTTCGGAGTATTATCCATGCAGCATATATGTTGACAATCATATAGCCGTAGAAGATTCTGGTATAAGTTAAAAGAAAGAATTGAGCCCAGGTCATAGAAAAGGATTGAATTGTTAGAAAATTGTATCATGGATAATCCATAGCATCCATGAAGGGGTAAAGTAATAACTAATACCATGATCCGCAGATTGGAAGATAGCCTAAGCCTACATAAAGGTTGATCAGGGGGAAGAGGAAACTAAAGAGTTACATCAGCTAAGTAAACCAAGAACTTGATTATTGGACCCAAACAATTATAGACCTCGTGATTGAAAACATTGTAGGATCACTCTTAATATCAGAGTTACAAAAAAGATAGTACAATAACCATATTCTATAACAACTCTACGAGAAAGCCAGTTAGAAGTGTACCAGCCTCATAAGAAGTTAGTATGAAGCTCCAACCGTATTGTGTATGCATCAGAGGTGCAAGTATTGTAATAGAGTTTCAAGTATATGGATGTGAATTATACCTAAGTGGAAGGAAGGTCATGAGAGAGATAGAAGATGTGATGCGAGATGTTAAGGTAAGTAAGGTAAAGGTGAACAACGTACGAGATACTCGAGTTTAGAAGGTTGTGAATACTCTATACTTCAGATATGGGGCTACAATTCAAACAAATGGGTAAGGCTTGTAATGTGGTTTTCAAAGAAACAGGATTACAGGCTCAAAAGGTTAACTACGATACATAACAATTAGGAGGGTAAATTATATATATATATCTGGCTCAACAAAGAAACGCCTATATCACTTCCAAGACTGAACAACGCTACTATTTCGCTTTGCAAACACACAGGGCGAGTTCTAGACATCAAATGCAATGCACAAAATAACACACAAACCTCACACACACCTGGCACATAACTCACTCAGGATTGGACTCATCAAGACACTCTAGTCAAAGCAGTTAAGCAAAGTTAAGATCATACGATTTAAGGTACTTATACCAGAGTCAAAAACTGAGCCTAAGCGTCACAGCCAAATTACTCACTATTCTCAAGGCATAACAAAGTCAAGAGATATTGCTTCAATTCAATTCATCTCACAGTGGCTCCTACTCCTAAAAAATAAAACTACCTATACCCCGTTCAAATAAAAACCTTAAAAAAGAACCGCGACACAAAGAAAAATCAAGGGGGAATTATTACACTACCTATAGAGAAAATCTTTTTATTTGTTTAAATCCCTCATGAAAACTGTCTAGGAGATCCATCGTCGGTAATAGCCTAATGTTTCTACTTTTTTTTGTTTTCTTTTTATTTTTTTATTTTACTACAACTAAACTAAGATAGCATAGAAAATCACCATGATAAAATTCTCACCCCACACTTAAAATTGTGCAATGTACTCAATGAATACTATAAATAACAATAGGGTAAAATAGACTCCGTGGTAGGCTAAAGGCCGAAGAATTAGCAGCTCACGGGATACTTAGACTTCTCCCAGGTATGGTCCTTTGTGTGGGCACCTCACACTGAGTTTTCACCATCAAGCTTGCTTTTGCACTCTTCCAATGGCTTTGTTTCCTATGCTTATAATCCTACAAAACAAAAATAAATACTACAACAATAATAAGAAAAAATAGAAATAAACGAAAGCAGTAAAGATGAGTTGCCTCCCAACAAGTGTCTGAATTAACATCGCGGTACGACGCCACACGTTCATAACTTTTCCTTCTACTTTGAGGATATAAATTGCGCCCCCAATTTTGCATCAATTTTTCTATCACGTTCCTGGGGTGGTGGTGTAAAAATAAAGGAAACAAGCAATAGGTATCGCATCTTGCACTTCTTGGCCTTTAAGTGCGGGATGTTGTTTTGTCTCCTTGGTATGAAAAATTTCAGAATATAAACACTTTGTTCCCCATTAATTAACTCGTCTATAGGGTCGAATGGATCAATTCTCGTGTCACCAACTAAGCACAATGTTGAAAAATTGTTAGAATGAGGTCCAATGAGGTCCAACTCTAGAATCACTTCACTTTTGACATCCTCACTTTTGCGCACTTCGTCAACCTTGGCATCATTAATAATTTGGTCGAATAGTTGAAATTCCTCTTTCCGCTCCACAAGTTGGCCAGTATCTATAACAATTGATTGTTGGGCATCAGACACCTCAAACTTTTTATTCAATTGAGCCTGCATGTCATGGATATCTGAGCCAAATTGGTCTATCTCTTTCCTGAGCTCAGTTCTTTCGTCTATCAGCTGTTCTGCCATATTTGACAAACCATTACGTAGAACCCCATGAAATTTTACCATTTGAGCTTGTTCTTCTAGCCAAGATTGCCTTACGATATCTACTTCTTCAAAGTAATCTTCTTGTGGGAACTCCCTCTATTCGTCGAGTTGAGGTTCTTCTTTGAAATTGGCCATTAATTCGTACATTCTAGCCTGGAGTCTTTTGATCGCTAAGGCTTAAAGAACATGTTGCTCGGTTACTTGCCTTATCATGTCCATAATAGCCTTTTGATTTTCATCTTGTTGCTCGGCTACTTGCCTCATTATGTCCATAATACGAGTATCACGTTCCATATCCTCCACTTCATTGCTCCTATCAAACTCATAAACATTATTAGAAACATTATAATAAGAGCTCTGAGGATAACAAGAACTAGGACAACCATCCCAATGGCCACCTTGACAACCACACACATTACAAAAATTCCACACATAAGATTGAGATGCACAATTTTGCCACAACTGTAGTCCTCCACAACATGGACAAGGATCACCATAATAAGAATAACCAATATTCGACCAATTATCATTCCAAAATGCCATATCAACAAAGATAGTAAATATTAAACTAAGATAAAAATTTAAAAATTTGAATAGACAAAGAGTAAAAATCTAATCTAGTAGACTAGTTAATTTCTAAGTCCCCGGCAACGGCGCCAAACCCTTGTTGCTCCCAAGCGCACACACAAGTATACGCGGTCGTACAAGTAATATAGGATTGTAAGTCCAGATATCGTACCCACAGGGACTTATGATTAACTATCAACTAAATTAAACCAAATAATTAATCTATTCAAGCGAATCCTAACATATGAATATTTAACTAAAATTAATTTAGAGTAACAAATTAAGAGATTAAAGAAAACAACGACAATCTTAAAGACGAATTCAATGTGAGTGAATATTCTAGGGCTATGAGTTAGCTAACAATCCCGTTGAGTTTTTCACTTAAATCATCTAATTAATTTATCTGGTTTATTGGTTGACAGGGTTAATATTGCTCGTAGCCTTCTCCCGAAGTACTACTCACCTATTCAAGCTAATCTAACGCCTATATTCCTATGAAATTACAATTAACAAGAACACATTAATAATTCTTGTATAGTAACCAAGCAAGGTGATTAGGTATATTCCTATCCTAACAGCAAATCCGCCCCTCCTCAGAGTTAAGATCTTGCTCTACTCAATCTTATATGCAATTTAGAATTCCCTCTCCGGAGTTCAATCCTAGATTCGTAGATAGTATTCAATTGGTGATCAAACAATCAAATAATTAAGCGCAAGATTGAATAAATAAATCAATATGATAAAATAGTAAGAACAATTTAAACGTCAAACTACAATATTCATGTAGCACCCAACAACTCTAGAACTAATAAACTATGTGATTAAAGGAAGAGAAGAGAAGAAAAACTAGTTGAAAATCACCTCCAAGCGTGGTGTTCTTGCCTCCAGTCTCAAAACTCCCCTAAATATGGTGTTTGATGACTATTTATATGTGTAGGGAAGAGAGCTAGACGAAATAACCAAGTCCAAAATCAAATAGGAGACAAAGTAGGCTTTAAAAACCAGGAACACGCTCGCTACAGGCCTCGCGCCGCGACCTCTGTCGCGAGCTTCATCTCGCTGTAACCGTGGCCTCCCAAGCTCTGTTGCGCGCCTCCTATCGATGTAGGCCTCACGGTGTACGCTCAAACACAATCTAAATAACTCACCTCGCCTGCTCTAACGTGAGCAACATGGCTCGCTTCGCCTGACTTCTTTCTGCTTCACTTTTGAGTTACTTTGCCTACTTCCCAATTTCATGTTTCTGTCTTCTTTTTCAATTGACTTTTGTCTTCTTTTCTAATGTAACACTTTACTCATTGTATATCAAATAATTAAATCATCATAACTACATTCTTGTAGTATATATAATACACATAAAATCTCTATTTTGCTCCCAATTTCTACTTCAACGTACCTACACATAAAATAAACTCAATTAAGCACAAATATAGTATAGTTTAGCATTAAAGCACTTAAAATGTAAGGTAATTAATGCACTTAAAATATGGAATTATAGCCAAACATCAGGTGTTCATTTGTTTTGGTACAGTTTTTAGAATTTCAGTTCGTTATTTTCGGTATCGATTTCTTAAAATGTTAAACCATTATCATAACTGATTAAATTCGGTATGGTTTGATTATTCTCCTTCTGGTTTCAGTTTATTTGATTCAGTAACTTCAATTTGTTTGATTTGATAAAAGAAATGTAACTTTCCTTTAGTATTGAAGACTTTACAAAAATCTCGCAGAAAACAACATTCAAAGAAATTACCTTCTAACTTTTAATTTTCACGGGGCTGAGCCCTCTAGGTCTGAGCATGTCGTATGGGGCTTGCTTAGTACAGTTTACATCCTCTGTGTGGTTTGCATGCTATTACACAGTTGGGAGGTTTACCCAGTGCGCACAGAGTGCTCACTCGAAGGGCAGATGTTGTGGCAGAGGCTGTAGCGGCTGCAGTTTTTCCTCGGGTTCCAAAACAAAACTTTTAATTTTCTATAGAATAGGTTAGAGGAAAGGTTTTCTTGATCATATAAGAAGTTTCAAACCTAACTACCATTGGTTCTAAAATAAATATAGGAATATGAGAGACAATGCAAAATAAAATTTATAGTTGAACTAATGGTAATGATCCGAATTGAATCAAATCTTTTACATTGAGGAAAAAGAAAAATAAAGATCATTCGAAGTTATAGTTTGAATTCTCATCATCATAATAGTCCATCTGGAATTCATCAATAACAACCCAACCTCGATTTAAATATGTGTGCTCCATTTTTTATTTAGGAACTTTTTACAAGTTCTTGTTATGTATTGGGACTTGTTTGATGTGGTCTGATTGGGTTTCGAGGGGCTTGGGTTAGTTTTTGTGCATATGATAGAAGATGGTAAAATTGCAAAAATTTTAGTTGAGTGCTCTGATGCATGTGTCGCACCTCCATTGCACAAAACCCATCTTATGCTTTGGAGGTGTGTCACACCTCCATTGTACAAAGGGCTGCTTGTGTTTTGGGAGTGCGCCGCACCTCAATCGCGCAAGGCCAATTTTCAACTTCCTATAAATAGCCTTACTTTATGATTTTATTTCATTCTTCACTATTTTAAGGACTTGCAGCTCGATTTTGTGGTGTTTTGAGCAAGGATTCAATGTAGAAGCTTTGGGGTAAGTGATTTAAATACAACTTTGAATTTATAGAATGGATTTGCCTTTAATTCAACATCTAAACATGGAATTTGAAGGGTGAATTGAGTAATTTTGACATAAACCCTAAAATCACCTAATTGATGATTTGAACATCTTAATTGGTTTTAAATAAAGAGATAAGCATAGATTTGGACTTGTAGGTTTATGAGTAATTGGATTTGATTTTGGTTTTGAAGTTTGACCATGGGAACTCAAAGTAGATTTTTGGATTGACTTTGATCAAGCTTAAATTATAAAGTTAGGTCACATTGCCTTGTTTGACATAGTTGAATGTTCTTCTGAAAAGATTAGAGTCATTTGGTAGGTTCCAAATATGGCAAAGCTAGTGGAAGGTTATTTACTTGAACTGTGACGACCCGATAACACGTTTTGAGTACTAGCCTTAATTTTCGTATTTTGAGACCTCTTATAGTATCATTTGATATTTATTGGTTTGTGTGCGTGGTCTGTGTCATTTTATGAAAAGCTTTTATGTATAATTTTTAAGAAAAAATAATTTTTGACCTAAAATAAGGCTAAAGTTCACCACGATCAACGTTTTTGGTGAACGACCATGGATTGGTATTTTGATAATTCCATTAGGTTCGTATAATACTTTTGGACTTGTACACACGTTTAGTTGAGGTCCTAAGTGACCCGAATGCGTGTCACGACCAAAAACTCCACTTATCGTGATGGCGCCTATCATGATACTAGGCAAGCCGACACTCATACATACAAACGCTTTCAAATTCAGAATATACTAAAACAGATTTAATAAGTGAAAATCTCATAAAACTAGATAAAACCGCCACAACTCGATACAGAAGTTTTCCAAAACCAGGGTGTCACTAGATACATGAGCATCTACTTAGTGTGCCGAAACTAAATAAGTAAATTTAAGGGATACGGGAGGAGAGTCAATATGTGCGGATGCTAGGGCATCTCCCTCGATAATTTCCAAATGACTGTAAACTCTGAGAATCAGCAACCACCATGTCCGGAAATGCCTGGATCTACACACGAAGTGCAGGGTGTAGCATGAGTACAACCGACTCAGTAAGTAACAAGTCTAACTATTGGGCTGAAAGCAGTGACGAGCTTCACGGGTACAGTTCAATTGTAGAATTTTAGTACAGAAACGTAGGCATGCTTCAAAGATAAACTGTTAAAGCTCAAACAGATAACATACGCCAAGTTCAATTGAAACAAGATATGGTACATCTCGATATCTGCATGTTAGTTATGTATGCCAACTGAAGTACAAAACCATGATGAAATCATATGCATACTCTCAAAGTATCAATCGCTCAGTCCTCTCATACACTAGGCACTCGCGCTCGGCACTTGCACTCGCACTCAGTAGGTACCTGCGTTCACTGTAGGCGTGCAAACTCCAGAGGGGAAATTCAGTCCAAGCGCTATAATAAGCCAATCATGGCATGAATCAATAAAACATGCTACGGCGTGCAGCCCAATCCCATAAATATCCTCATAATCAAGCCCTCGGCCTCACTCAGTCATCAATCTCTCCAGTCTCTCGGGCTCACAAAAAACATGATAATCAGCCCAAACAATGATGATATAATATATCAATAAATGGCAATAGAGACTGAGATATCATATGAAAATAATAGTTGTGACTAAGTACATAATTGCAAATTAAGTAAATAATTCAACATGCAACACGACCTCTATGGGTCCCAACAGTACCAGCATGCAGCCTAAGTATGATTTCTAACATGACTTGCAGCTCAATTTCTCTAACACATGAAGAATATACGGATAACGACAAGATTATTCAACTATACAGTTCCACAGAACTGAACAAGTCACAATTCCTACGGTGCACGCCCACACGCCCATCACCTAGCATGTGCGTCACCGCAACACCAATCACATAACACGTAATTCGGGTTTTCATACCCTTAGAACCATATTTTAGAAGTGTTACTTACGTCCAATCATGCAAATATCTACTCCAATAAGCCCTTGCCTCGCGAATCGAACTCCTAATGCCTCGAATCTAGCCACAAACAATTCGATACAATCAACACTAGCTAAAGGGATCAATTCCATATGAAAATACTAAGTTCTTAATCAAAAGTCAAAAAGTCAACTCAAAAGTCAACCCTCGGGCCCACGTCTCGGAATCTGATATAAGTTATAAAATCCAAAAACCCATTCAGTTACGAGTCTACCCATACCAAAATTACTTAAACCTGATACAAAAATCTCGATCAATTCCCCAAAATTCGGCCTAAGAAAGTTTCTCCATTTTCCCCAATTTTTCAACCCAAATCACTAATTAAATGATGAAATCAAAGATATAATCATGGAATTTAACCAAAACTAAGTAAGAATCACTTACCCCAATCACTCCTTTGAAAATCTCTCCAAGAATCGCCTCCAACCGAGCTCCCAAAATCAGATTGTGATATAAACTCAAACCCTTATTTTTGAGACTTTAAAGTTTGTCCAGTTATCCCTTAATCGCGATCACAGAAAATGCTTCGCGATCGCGAAGCACAAACTCAGCTGCCCAAAAATTTAACCTTACGTGAATGCGACCATACCCATGCGAACGCGAAGCACTGCCTCCTCAGACCTATGCGATCGCGTCTCTCTTCACGCGATCGCGAAGAACAAACGCGTGAACTCAGCTCCTGCCTCATTTCCTCTTCGCGAACACAGCGTAGCCCAAGCGTTTGTGATTCACTGCTTCTCTATCCTATGCGATCGTAGCCCTCATTTCACGAACGCGTAAAGTAAAAATCCCAGCTGCCCAAATATGCCTTCATGATCGCGGACCTATCCACGCGATCGCATAGAAGGAAACCAGACCTTTACACCAGAAAAACTTCAACAATCTCCCAAGTCCAAAATTCGATCTGTTAACCATCAGAAACCAACTCGAGGCCTCCGGGACCTCAAACAAACATACCAACAAGTCCTCAAACATGATACAAACTTAGTCTAGGCCTCAAATCTCATCAAAAACATGAATCGCACCTCAATTCATGCCTAATGAAAACTATGAAATTCCAACTTCTACAATCACTGTCGAAACCTTTCAAATCAAGTCCGATTGACCTCAAATTTTGGGCACAAGTCATAAATGATAGAAAGGGCCTACTCCAACTCCCGAAATTAAAATCCGAGCCTGGTAACCACAAAGTCAACTCTCGATCAAACTTATCAATTCCCAAAAATTTTAATTTTCTAACTTTTGCCATTTCAAGCCTAAATCAACTATGCACCTCCAAGTCACTATCCGAACATACTCTTAAGTACAAAATCATTCAACGGATCAGAACGGTCAAAACTTCATTACGGAGCCATTTCCACATAAGTCAACATCCGGTTAAACTTTTCAACTTAAGTTTCCAACCTAGAGATTAAGTGTCTCAACTCATTCCGAAACATCCCTAGAACTGAACCAACTACCCCGGCAAGTCACATAACAACAATTGACCATAACATAAGCAGTAAATGGGGGAACGAGGCTACAACACTCAAAACGACCGGCCGGGTCGTTACATCCTCCCCCTCTTAAACAAACGTTCATCCTCGAAAGGGTCTAGAAACGGACCTGGAGTCTCAAATAGGCGTGGATATCTGCTCCGCATCTCACGCTCGGTCTCCCAAGTAGCCTTCTCAAATGGCTGACCTCTCCACTACACTTTCACTGAAGCTATGTTCTTTGACCTCAACTTTCAAACCTGTCGATCCAAAATGGCCACCGGCTCCACATCATAAGTCAAATCACCATCCAACTGAACCGTGCTGAAGTCCAAAACATAAGACGGATCGCCGACATACTTCCGGAGCATAGAAATATGAAACACTGGATGAACACTCGAAAGACTAAGCGTCAAGGCAAGTTTGTAAGCCACATATCCAATCATTTGAAGCATCTCAAATGGCCCGATATTGTTACATCTCGCGTTTTCGTACGTAAAAGTTTCATCTTCAGTTAATCGACGTAGAATCAGGGATGAGATTATACTGAGGTTAACGTATTTATGCTATTTATAACAAGCGATAAGTAAGTTCCATGAAGGATAAATGGTACACGAATTAAAGAAAATGAGTTTCGTTGAAGGTTGTCGATTTGGGATAAAATACGATCTGAGCTATAATACCCGTTATTTATGGAGTAGTACCATATAAGATACCATATGATCGTGATAGTACAATATATAAAGTGTATTAAAAATAAGTAAAATTTTAAGTAATTTGAGATAATTCTTAATTATGTGGGTAATTGGTTAATTATCAGCTAGCGAGATATTACCTAATTAATTAATTGGTTATAGGATAAGATTAAAACCTCTCCCCCACCCTATGTGGCAGCAAGACACTAACCAAACAAATGACTCTTGGTCATTTATGATTAGGTGGCAACCTAATATATTAATTTCAAGACACTTCATTTCTAGGATTGTGAATACAAACATCATTTCATTCTCAACCACTACAATCAAGAATGTGAGCTTTAGCACATTAGCAGCACAATTTCTTACAAATTCCTACAATTCCTGCAAGTTCCTACAAAGACACTACAACGTGATTTATTCCCCCAACGAGATTTCTTAGCACAGTAGCAACGTGAAATTTTGCAGTTCTAAAGGAGTACGGTACCACCTTTTCCAAAAATATCATACGGATTTTTCCCTACTCCAGGTATGTGAAGGCTATCCCTTCTTTCTTTTTGGCATGATCCAAATAATACAAATGAAACGAGTAAAATACGCAACTTTCATAAATGACTCTATTCATAAAAATACCATGGGTGTCTATATTCTTGATTCCTCATGTGAATTATTATTATATATTCTATTCATGGGTCTCAGAAAAATACGTATTTGATAAATTTTGTCGGAAAGGAATATTGATTTTTATGGCATTACGAGAAATCTTATTAACGTATTTCTTATGCATTTCATGCATTTATACATGTACATTGACCCATGAACAAATGGCATTATATATGTGTATATGATATGTATATAGGATATGGGAAAAGGTTACAGTGTTATATACACACCACCACCTGATCAGTTGGTATATGTTGATGATTTTGCCCACAGTGGCCGAGATGATATGATGGGATGCCCTCAAAGGCTTGATGATGTTATGTACACCTATACCTACGCATGACACTATATTTACACGCATGTGCATGATATTATAACTATTTCAGGATTTGCAAAGTTATTTAGACTTGCAGGTGGAATTCCTTATTCCATGTTTCATCTATGTCTCTTATGTACTGATCTTCATGACTTACATACTCAATACATTATTCGTACTGATGTCCTGTTTCCCGGGGCCTGTGTTTCATGCCCGCAGGTGTAGGTAGGCAAGCTGACGTCCCCCTTCTTAGGATTTTTGATCAGCGGGAGTTGGCGTGCTCCACTTGATCCGGAGCTACTTTTGATTTTGGTACGATATGCTTGTATACATATATGGGTATGACGTGGCCTAGACCCGTCCTTGTACAGTTGTATTTTCTATTAGAGGTCTGTAGATAGTTATGTATAATTGGATAGTATGTGGCCTTGTCGGCTTCCAGTTTTGGGTATATAGTTGTCTATAGCAGCCTTGCCGGCTCGCCCACTGTATTCCGCATGTATATGTACATATGTCTTTTGGGTAGGTTTCCCTCACGTATGTTATTCATGATTATATATTAAACGCATGCTTAAGGATATTCGACATGTAGAATTCGGGCACCCGTCGCGGCCCATCGGTTTTGGTCGTGACAAAAGTGGTATCAGAGCAGTTCTGTCCTAGGGTTGTCTACAGACCGTGTCTAGTAGAGTCTTGTTTATGGGTGTGTTACGCACCACACTTATAGACATGAGGCCACAAGACATATAGGATGTTATCCTCTCTTCTTATCTTAGATCGTGCGATATAAGAATTCATGTTCTTAACGATATGTTATATTTTTAGCGATGCCTCCAAAGACTACAGCCGCTCATAAGGGAAAGTCCGTGGCTGGTGAGATTACTAGTCGAGCTCCACGAGTTACCAGGGCTCGGGGAGAGTCTCATAGTGAGATTAAATCTCAGACTTCACATACCCCGCCCTCTCCAGGAGAGCTCCGAGGGGCACCAGCTCCAACGCCTGCCCCTGTATGTTCAGCCCCTCAGCCAGATGCACCGGGTCCAGAGATGAGAGATGCTATTCAGCTATTAACTCGATTAGTAGTCGCACAGGCTCCGTGTCAGGAAGTAGGTATTGGTCATGCAGATAGGTCCGTCACTACGAGGGTTCGTGATTTCATTAATTTAGACCCTTCGGTATTCACGGGGGTGGATCAAAATGAGGACCCTCAGGTATTTATTGATAGAATGCAGAGGATGTTGAAGGTAATGAAGGTCACTGTGACTGAGTCAGTTGAGCTAGGTTCCTATAGACTCCAAGATGTTGTAGTTAATTGGTTTGAGTCTTGGGAATTGTCCAGAGGTGAGGATGGCCCTCCAGCAGTATAGCAGGAGTTTATAGAGGCTTTTCTTCGTCATTATCTACCACCAGAGCTTAGACGGGCCAGAGTTGATAGGTTCTTGACCCTTCGATAGGGTAACATGAGTGTTCGGGAGTACATTCTTCAGTTTGATTCATTGTCTAGGTATGCTCCCACTATTGTATCTAAGATGGAGGATCGAGTTCACCGGTTCGTGACGGGGTTAGAGCCGTACTTGCTTAATGATTGTATGTCAGCCTCACTTCAGCTAGACATGGATATTTCTCGTATTCAGGAATACGCTCTAGGTGTAGAGGAGCGTAAGCAGAAGCTGAGGGCCGATTGTAAGCTTGATAGGGCCCAGAATAAGATAGCGAGGTCTTCGGGTCCTTCTGGTGAGTTTCGAGGTGGTCAGAGACAACAGTACCTGAGGTATCCAGCCCAGCCATCGGCTAGCGCACCCCCTCAGTTTGGCGGTAAGAGATTTGATCGTTCCACATATTCAGGGCCTGGTCAGAATTATAGGGCCTCAGGTTCTCATTATAGGGGTGAGTCAAGTCAGATGAGGCCATCCTTGCCACGATGTGCTCAGTGTGGTAAGCAACATGTCAGGCAGTGCCGTATGGGGTTGGGTGTTTGTTATACTTGTGGTTATCCGGGCCACGTTATGAGGGATTATCCGACGAGAGGTGATACAAGCATAGCTCAGGCAGCGGGATCTGTAGCTGGTTCGTCAACGTCAGTACGCCCCCTAGGTTGGTTCACAAGCACCTACGAGTCGTGGTAGAGGCAGAGGTGGAGTATCTAGCTCGAGCAGTCCTTAGAACCGCATTTATGCATTAGCAGGACGACAAGATCAAGAATCATCACCCGATGTTGTTACAGGTATATTATCAGTCTTCTCATATGATGTATATGCACTGATTGACCCAGGTTCCATCTTATCATATGTTACTCCATTGGTTGCTAGTAAGTTTGGAATAAAACCTGAATTGGTTAAACCTTTTGAGGTGTCTACACCTGTTGGGGACTCGGTGATAGCTAAGCTAGTATACAGAGGTTGCATAGTAGTTCATAGTCGATCTACTGTAGCGGACCTAAACGAGTTAGATATGGTAGAATTTGATGTTATAATGGGTATGGATTGGTTGGCTTCTTGTCATGCCAACGTTGATTATAGATTGAAGATAGTCCAATTTAAATTTCCAGGGGAGCCTGTTTTGGAATGAAAAGGTAATACGGCATCGCCGAGAGGTAAATTTATTTCCTATCACAAGGCAAGGAAGATGATCAGAAAGGGCTATATTTATCACTTAGTTCGGGTTCGGGATGTGGAAGTAGAGTCAGCAACCATTCGGTCCATCCCCGTGGTTAATGAATTTCCCGATGTTTTTCCCGATGAGCTTCCAGGTCTTTTGCCAGAGCAAGAAATTGAGTTTTCTATTGACCTACTACCAGATACTCATCAAATATCTATTCCTCCCTATAGAATGGCCCTCGCAGAGCTGAAAGAGTTGAAGGAACAACTAAAGGACTTGCTTGAAAAAGACTTTATCTGACCTAGTACATCACCGTGGGGAGCATCGGTGTTATTTGTGAGGAAGAAAGATGGTTCCTTACAATTGAATAAGGTGACGATCAAGAATAAGTACCCGCTCTCGAGAATTGATTATTTATTTGATCAGTTGCGAGGTGCCAAGTGTTTATCAATGATAGACTTGAGGTCCGGGTACCATCAAGTAAGGGTTAAAGAAAAAGATATTCCAAAGAGAGCATTCAGAACCAGATACAGGCACTTTGAGTTTTGTGTTATGTCATTCGGTTTGACAAATGCCCCAGCAGTATTCATGGATTTGATGAACCGTGTGTTCAGGCCCTTTTTAGATATGTTCATAATTATATTTATCGATGATATATTGGTGTATTCTCGTTCAGAGGCTGAGCATGCAGATCATTTGAGTATTGTACTCGGAGTTCTACAAAAAGGGAAGTTGTATACAAAATTTTCTAAATGTGAATTATGGTTGAACTCTGTAGCTTTCCTTGGGCATATCATTTCGAGTGAAGGTATCCGGGTTGATACACAAAAGATTGAGGCAGTAAAGACTTGTCCTAGACCCAAAACACCGACGGAGGTTCGTAGCTTTCTTGGTTTGGCAGGTTATAATAGGAGATTTGTAGAAGGAATTTCTTCCTTTTCAGCACCTTTGACAAAGTTGACTTAGAAGGGAGCAAAGTTTCAATGGACTGATGCTTGCGAACGGAGTTTTCAATCATTAAAGGACAGATTAACTTCAGCACCAGTTCTAATGCTCCCAGAAGGGATCGATGGTTATGTTATCTATTGTGATGCTTCAGGAGTTGANTATCTTAGGATTATTGCCTTAGTGACTTTTAGGCGATACCTAATAAACCAAGTGTGTCCTGGCCTGAGGTATAGGAAGTTGAACCAGGCAGCTTTGTAGTCATGCCAGTTATATATTTGAGGTCGATGCATCATTGATAGAGCTATAGTTGTGTGCAAGTGATCAGCAAACCATTCAAATGGTGACAGTATTTTCTTAATAGTAACTCTAGAGTAGTTGATGTACTCAGGAATTTTGTCATTTAAAGTATGCTCTACTTCTATAGAATCAGTATCAATAAGGATGGTTTCATAGTACCTTCTTGTTTTATAGGGATTTTCGGTATCCACGAAATAAAAATCTGTAAAACAAGGCTTAATAAGGTCTTCAATTCTGAGACCTTCATACTCTTTGTCGAGTGCTAGCAAAGGTAATACCTGGATGGTAACATATTCAATTTTTCTTTTCTTTTGGAAGATCATTTTATGGTTTCTTTGCCGAAGGGTTGACTGCTTCTGCAAAAGTCTCTGAGACTTTCATAGCGTAACTTTCTTTGGCTTGAATTGAGGAATTAGAAGTTGATCCTTTTTCAAAAGGTTTTGTTGGTCGGAGATTGGTCAAGTTCGCTGATGGAACTGGTATTGGGGCCGGTAGCTTAGGATACTCAGCTAAGGTTGTATACCTGTTTTGGAAAGGAAGTTGGGGCCTTTGAGGGGCTGTTGTTTTGTTTGGAGTAATAGGAGGAAGAACAAATGGTCTAGCCATTTGTGGATTATTGGTCTCTTTTCCTTAGGTAGGAGTATTAGGCTTGAAGGGCCTCATTTTTTCCCTGTAAAAATTTTCTTGTTAGAAAATCAGGTAAAGAGTTATTTTCTCCTTTAATAAAATCTATTTTGAAATCAAAACTAGATAGTAGAGCTTGCCATCTAGCAAATATATCTTTTGAAACAAGGTGTTTGACATCCTTTTGAATAATCTCTTTCGCAGATTTACAATCGACTCTAACTAAATATTCTTTGTTAATAAGATCATCTTGAAACTTGGTAATAAATAGTACTATAGACAAGACTTCCTTTTTAACAGTAGAATAATTTTTCTGAGCGGAATTCCAAATTTCAGATGTAAAACGGACAAGTTGTTCTTGATTTTCTATGGATATCTTTTGCATAAGGATCCCACCATAACCTATATCTGAAGCATCTGTTTTCACAATCATAAAGGCTTCTGGGTTTGGGATTCCTAAGCATGGAAGGTTCTGTACTAAACCTTTTATCTGGATGACTGAATTGGTTTATTCAGATCTCCAAGGAGTAGGGTTTTTCCTAAGTCTTTTATATAAAGGTTCACAGACTTGTCTAATGTTTGGGATAAAATCAGCTACGTAGTTCAGACTTCCTAGAAATATTTGAAGTTGGGTTTTATCAGTAATCTCATTAAGGAATTTTGAAGAGAACTCTATGGCTCTACAAAGTGGTTTGTAAGATCCTTGGTATAGGTCATGGCCTAATAATCTAATGGCGGTGTGAAAGAGTTTGATCTTATTAGCTCTGACTACTAGACCATTTCTCTTAACGACTTTGCAGAAAGTGTTGAGATGCTTAAAATGAGAATCTATATTTTCAGAGAAGATAAGGACATCATCTATATAAATAATAGACATGTAACTATAATCATTAAAAATGGAATTCATGAAATTCTGAAATTCAGAGTGTCATTCTTAAGCCCAAATGGCATAACGTTTCATTCATACTGAACGAAAGGAACATTAAAAGCAATTTTGTATCTGTCTTTCTCGGCTACTTGAATTTGCCAAAAACCAGATTTCATACCAAACTTGCTATAAACATTAGTTTTGTAAGTTTTCTTTAAGAGATCCCTTTTATTAGGAATGGGATATCTAATCCATTTAAGGACAGCATTTAAAGACTTCTAGTTTATAACTAACTGTGGTGCTCCTATTTCTTCATCTGCACTATTATTAACATAAAAGGCAAAACAACTCCAAGGGGATTTAGAAGGGCGAATGATGTTGTTTTTCAGAAGATTTGAAATCTCAGTTTTACAGGTTTCCATCATTTCTTAATTCATTTGAATAGGTCTTGCTTTGCTTGAGATGACCTGTTCATTGAATCCTTCAATGTATGGAAGTTCTATCAAATGCTTTTTTCTTTCCCAAAAGGCATTAGAAAAATCAGAGCATATTTCTTTTTCAAAAAAGCTTTGAAGATTGGCTATTTTAGTAACCATCTCCGGGGTTTTTAAAATCTGATCGATTTTCTTAACTTTTATTTTATCTTTTAAAAAGTTGATATGTTGAGAAAGTTTATTAATACGAAATACTGTGTTTTTTCTTATAAAATTACTTTCATCCGGTGAAAGGGTTTTTATAAAAGGAAAGTATAAATCTTTTCCTAAAATATGAGTTAAGATACCATCTAAACTAGTAAAAAAAAGTTTTATTTGAGTAATAAAACGAATTCCTAAAATGATATCTTCGTTTATATTTTCAGCCATAACAAAATCATTTGTCATGCAAATACCATTATTACAAATATGGGCATATTTACAATCGACTCTAACTAAAACTTCTTTGTTAATAAGATCATCTTGAAACTTGGTAATACATAGTACTATAGACAAGACTATCTTTTTAACAGTAGAATAATTTTTCTGGGCGGAATTCCAAATTCCAGATGTAAAATGGACAAGTTTTTCTTGATCTTCTATGGATATCTTTTGCATAAGGATTCCACCATAACCTATATCTGAAGCATCTGTTTCCACAATCATAAAGGCTTCTGGGTTTGGGATTCCTAAGCATGGAAGGTTCGGTACTAAACCTTTTATCTGGATGACTAAATTGGTTTATTCAGATCTCCAAGGAGTAGGGTATTTCCTAAGCCTTTTATATAAAGGTTCACAGACTTGTCTAATGTTTTGGATAAAATCAGCTACGTAGTTGAGACTTTCTAGAAATCTTTAAAGCTGGGTTTTATCAAAAATCTCATTAGGGAATTTTGAAGAGAACTCTATGGCTCTACAATTTAGTTTGTAAGATCCTTGGTATAGGTCATGGCCTAAGAATCTAATGGCGGTCTGAAAGAGTTTGATCTTCTTAGCACTGACTATTAGACCATTTCTCTTAACGACTTTAAAGAAAGTGTTGAGATGCTTAAAATGAGAATCTATATTTCCAGAGAAGATAAGGACATCATCTATATAAATAATAGACATGCGACTATAATCATTAAAAATGGAATCCATGTCATTCTGAAATTCAGAGGGGGCATTCTTAAACTCAAATGGCATAACGTTCCATTCATACTGACCGAAAGGAACATTAAAAGTAGTTTTGTATCTGTCTTTCTCGGCTACATAAATTTGCCAAAAATCAGATTTCATATCAAACTTGCTATAAATATTAGCTTTGTAAGTTCTCTATAAGAGATCTCTTTTGTTAGGAATGGGATATCTAATCCATTTAAGGATAGCATTTAAAATGCTTATAGTTTATAACTAACCGTGGTGCTCCTCTTTTTTTTCTGCACTATTATTAACATAAAAGGCAGAACAACTCCAAGGGGATTTAGAAGGACAAATGATATTTTTTTCAGAAGATTTGAAATCTCAGTTTTACAGGTTTCCATCATTTCTTGATTCATTTGAATAGGTCTTGCTTTGGTTGAGATGACCTGTTCATTGAATCCTTCAATGTATGGAAGTTCTATCAAATGCTTTTTTCTTTCCCAAAAGGCGTTAGGAAAATCAGAGCATATTTCTTTTTCAAAAAGGCTTTGAAGATTGGCTATTTTAGTAACTATCTCCGGGGTTTTTAAAATTTGCTCGATTTTCTTAACTTTTATTTCATCCTTTAAAAATGTGATATGTTGAGAAAGTTTATTAATACGAAATACTGTGTTTTTTCTTATAAAGTTACTTTCATCCGGTGAAAGGGTTTTTATAAAAGGAAGTGTAAATCTTTTCCTAAAATATGAGTGGAGATACCGTCTAAACCAGTAATGAAATATTTTATTTGAGTAATAAAAGGAATTCATAAAATGATATCTTCATTTATATCTTCAGTTATAACAAAATCATTTGTCAAGCAAATACCATTGTTACAAATATGGGCTTTAGAAAGCTTATAATTAATACGAAGTTGTTCTCCTGTAGCGGAGTATAATTTAGAAGTATTTTTTCTAAATACTGAGTAGGAACAATACCTTTCATGATACAGTTATGATTTGCACCACTGTCAAGTAAAGCAATTTTGTTAATAACAAAATTTTTGCTAATAACAATTTTGATAGGGATATGATAGCTCTGAGGTTTAATACTAGTTATAACAGTAATACCGGGAGCGTTGGATGAGGAAGTCTTATCTTGAGTAAGACAGAAGTTGGCAGAATTATCATTTTCTAAGTGATAATCATTCTCAGGAAGTTTTGGAGGTTCTTCTTGCTCAGACTTGTGTTCGTAGATATTGGCCCGTTTAAGGACCTGTTCTGTAAGTACATCAAGTTCGACTTTTCCAAGTCTGCATTTAATATCCCTAATTTCTCCTTTAATTTATGATACTTCTTGTCTTATATCGGAGATGGATGGTTCTGAAGGTTTGTCAAAACGAGACATGATTTGTTTCATACTAAACAGTTCAACGGCAGGTTTTGATCTGGATCTATCATTGCTATGATTGAGGATGAGATTTTTGAGTTCAATAAGGTAATGTTTTCTGGATTCATCATTATCGATGTGTTGAATTACATCATAAAGAGCTTCTTTGGAGCTATCTGAAAGAACTCTAATAGATGCTAGAGTGTTGCCACAAGTACAGTAGGTTTCGGTGCAGTGGCATTCACTACCGGATTGGCTAGAATCAGACTTATAAGTGATGTTGAGATCTTCTTCATCACTATAATCATTCGATGAATAATTTG
>AWOL01S0027069.1:0-46153 GCA_000715115.1 Nicotiana otophora | reverse complement strand
TGCAGTAGTAGCTTACACAGCAGCTTGCAGTAGCAGCTTACACAACAGCTTCCTTTCTTCTATTAATAGAGGAGAATTCAGTTCATTACNGGAAATAAGCCTCCTGAAGAAGCTTATCCTTTCGGTACTCCATTATGGATAAATATTACCCATGGTAGAAGATTATCTATATGTGGTACAACAACTTAAAGTAGCAGCTTACACACCAGCTTGCAGCAACAGCTTACAAGCAGCTTACACAGCAGCTTGCAGTAGTAGCTTACACAGCAGCTTGCAGTAGCAGCTTACACAACAGCTTCCTTTCTTCTATTAATAGAGGAGAATTCAGTTCATTACGTACATAAGTTTGAAGTTTGAATAATACATCAGTTTCTCTCTATACTTGTCTTTACTTTATAGTTTTTATTTTATAACATCTCCTTTAATTTAATTTTAATAGTTATATTAAAACGAGAATACATATATAAAATTTAATCATAATTAAGTGAGAAATGCTTATATGAAAAGACAAATGTCTTACGTTCATTGATTCAGTATAAATATCGAGTTCGAATAAGTTTCTATTGTTTTTTTTACTAATAAATAAAATCAATGGGATAAAAGAATTTCTACACCCGGTGTTCATATCACACCAATAAATATTTAATATATGTATTTCATATACACTGTATACGGTTGAAATAGATTTCGGCCTTCGTACGATTGATCGGGGTCGAAACATAATGGATCAAAGAAAGACTTTGTAATATCGAGATGGGGTTCCGAAGGTGGTACAAACAAGTTTCAGATTTCGGGTATAAATCGAAGTCCGAAGTCATTATCGAGCTCGGGTCCGAAACGAACTATGATGAGATAATTTCGAGCTTAAGAGGCATAGGCCAACCGAATCGAGTCCGAATCACCACCTGATCTCGAGTCCACATCGAGTCTAGAAGTAATACCGACTAGCACCGAGGCCGATTTAGCTCGAGCTCACACACAAGAGACATTACGAACACACTAAGGGAGAGAATCTCGGCGAAAATTAGGGAAAAACTGATTTATCGTGGGTTCTCCATTATGTATTTTTAATTATATCTAAAGTAGGATCCTCCACTATAAAGATGATGGCTACATTTCTGTAGAGGCCATTCTTTTTCTTACATTGTAATTCAAGCACCATATTCTCCTATATTCAAGGACTATTCTTTGAGGCTTTTTTAATTGATTCATTTTGCTTAGTCTAAACAATCATCTTCTTTCCAATCTTGCTTATTTTGCATTCTTTGTAATTCATATTTGATATTTTTATTTGTCCTTACGATTTGTATCAAGCTATATCACAAATACTTAGAACTACGTACAAATTTAACTATATCTGTTTTTCGGGTAAACAGTTTGGCGCTCACCGTGGGGCTAAGGATAACAGTGGTTATTTGATACGGATCTACAAAAATACATCGTTTTGCGCTTGTTTCCGAAAGTATCTTGGATTTCGGATTAGCAACGACTAACTACCAATCAAATGGCCTCACCTATCGACAACGAAGCTGGTCTTCAAGATGAGAACAACAACTTGACACTCAGTACCGAAAGACCACTGATCAACATTGTTGGAGCTCGAATCGAAGTGCCGATAGATATCAATTTGCATGTGGCCATTGAGGCGAAACTCCATTCTGAACCTGAAAATAGCATTCATGGTGGCACTCGGTCTGCAGCTCGAGATACCCATAACGTCGAGAAAAACGGCATTAGCTTGCGTATGATTTTCGAAATGTTGCAAGCCCAACAGGCAGCAATAGCTCAGTTACAGAGCCAAACCCAACTACCGAGCAGGCCGAAGCCCAGTCCACCTCGAGAAATTGCCCACAGAACGGAACCAGCCATAGTAAAGTCAAATGAGCAAGAATCAGGGACTACTCTCTAAATTACTAAAATACTCGAGGAGCTCACAAAGCGAGTCGAAGCCAACAATAGAAAAGTAAAAACATATAACTCCATGGTCGATCAGATCCCGGGAACTCCACCAATGATAAAAGGGTTAGATTCCAAAAATTAATGCAAAAGCCTTTTCCCTCGAGCGCAGCCCCAAAACCAATCCCCAAAAAATTCCTTATGCCCTAAATTGCCAAATATAACGGAACCACCGACCCCAACGAACACGTCACCTCTTACACGTATGCTATCAAGGGCAATGATTTAGAAGACGATGAAATCGAATCCGTGTTGTTAAAAATATTAGGAGAGACGCTCCCAAAGGGAGCAATGATTTGGTATTACAACCTACCACCGAATTCCAGCGACTCGTTTGCCATGTTAGAAGATTCTTTTGTAAAAGCACACGCGGGCGCCATAAAAGTCGCAACAAGGAAATTGGACCTTTTCAAGGTAAGACAAAAGGATAACGAGATGCTGAGAGAGTTCGTATATCGTTTTCAAATGGAACAAATGGATCTACCACCGGTCACAGACGATTGGGTCGTTCAGGCTTTCACTCAAGGTTTGAACGAACGAAGTTTGACGGCTTCACAACGGCTGAAACATAACCTTATCGAATATCCAGCTATTACTTGGGTCGATGTGCACAATCAGTACCAATCTAAAATAAGGGTCGAAGACGACCAGTTGAGTTCCGGGTTCGGTTTTAAAGGGGATGCTGATCGAGAATCAAGGTCATGCAAGGATCGATACCAACCATACAACGGAGATCATCGGGGTAACGAACTTTCATGTAACCTCGTACGAGGAGAAAAGAGGAATGCATGAAGCCAAGGATCTTAGGGAGTGATGAACAAACATGGGTTTGCTAGGCATACCGGACCTAAGGAAGCACCACGACTATCGGAGTATAACTTCAGCATCGACACATCTGCAATCGTATCGGCTATCGGACACATCAAGGACACTAAATGGCCTCGACCCATGCAGACCAATCCTGCCCAGAGGAACCCCAATCAAATGTGTGAATATCATGGCATACATGGGCACATAACGGAAGATTGCAGACAACTAAGAGAGGAGGTAGCCAGGTTATTCAATAAAGGGGACCTTCGAGAATTTCTAAGCGACAGAGCCAAAAACCATTTCAAAAATAGGGATTTCAGTAAACAACACGAACAGGAAGAACCGCAGCACATCATCCACATGATCATCGGTGGCATCAATACTCCTTAGGGGTCGGTACTTAAACACACTAAGACATCGGTTATGAGAGAAAAATGATCTCGAACTTGGGATTACGTACCCATATGAACCTTGTCCTTTAATGATGAAGATGCAGAAGGGATCATGCAACCTCACAACGATGCACTGGTAATATCTGTACTCATGAATAAAACTAAAGTTAAGCGTGTGTTAATTGATCCAGGTAGCTCGGCCAACATTATTAGATCGAAGGTTGTAGAACAACTCAGTCTACAGGACCAGATCGTACCTGCAACCCTGGTTCTAAACGTATTCAATATGGCATGTGAAACTACCAAATGAAAAATAATTCTACCGATAAACGTGGTCGGGACTATCCAGGAAACGAAGTTTCATGTAATAGAAGGCGATATGAGATACAACGCCCCTTTTGGAAGGCCGTGGATCCACAAAATGAAAGTTATGCCTTCAACCTTCCATCAGGTTCTTAAATTCTCAACATCGGGGGGAATCAAAATGGTACATGGGGAACAACCAGCTGCAAGAGAAATGTTTGCCGTCGAAGTAACAATTCCGATATCCTCGCCTTTATCGATAAAGGGTTCGGGCTCAAAGGCGGAACGAGATGCCAAATAATAGTCACAGACATTGGCTTTAACCCAACCAGAAAATCAGAAGATCGATGAAGATGATGATCAAAGGATCCCCCGATCCTTCATGGTTACTGATGATTCCGACGCTACCCAATTAACGATTGAGGAATTGGAGCAAGTCATACTAATTGAGCACTAGCCCAAACGAAAGGTATACCTAGGAATGGGGTTAACCCCCGAACTCAGGAAAAGGCTTATTCAATTTCTTATCAATAACGCAAATTGTTTTGCTTGGTCCCATTAAGATATAACAGGGATCCCACCGGATATAACAACGCATCGTCTAAGCTTAGACCCTTGGTTCAGACCGGTGAAGCAAAAGAGAAGACCACAGTCCGAGGTAAAACACATATTCATAAAGGACGAGGTAACCAAACTTCTCAAAATAGGATCCATTCGGGAGGTAACATATCCTGAATGGTTAGCCAATGTAGTTGTAGTGCCTAAAAAGGGAACAAACTTAGAATATATGTAGATTATAAGGATTTGAACAAAGATTCCTTTTTGTTGCCCAACATCGATCACATGATCGATGCCACGGCCGGCCACGAGATCCTTACTTTTCTCGATGCCTATTTCGGGTATAATCAAATCCAAATGAACCCGGAAGACCAGGAAAAGACTTCATTTGTCACCAAGTATGGAACATATTGTTATAATGCGATGCCCTTCGGGCTAAAACATGCAGGAGCTACTTACCAACGTCTAGTAAATAAAATGTTCGAGGAACAAATAGGTAAATCAATGGAAGTTTATATTGATGACATGCTAGTTAAGTCCCTGCGCGCAGAGGACCATTTGACCCATTTGCAGGAAACATTCGAGATTTTAAGGAAATACAACATGAAGCTCAACCCCGAGAAATGTGCTTTCGGGGTCAGTTCGGGCAAGTTCCTCAGCTTCACGGTGTCAAATCGGAGGATCGAAATTAACCCCGCTAAAATCAAGGTCATCGAAGACATCGCCATCGTGGACAACGTGAAAGTTGTACAGAGGCTAACGGGACGGATTGCAGTCTTAGGCCGATTCATTTCGAGGTCGTCAAATCGAAGTCACAAATTTTTCTCTCTACTCAAAAAGAAGAACAATTTCGCTTGGACCCCGGAATGCCAACAGGCATTAGAGGAATTAAAATGATATCTATCGAGCCCACCACTGCTTCATACTCCAAAAACAGACAAAAAACTTTTCTTGTACTTGGCAGTATCGAAAATCGCGGTAAGCAGTGTCCTAGTTCGAGAAGAGCAAGGTACGCAATTTTCCGTTTATTATGTAAGTCGAACCTTAGGAGAAGCAGAAACTAGATATCCGTACCTAGAAAAATTGGCACTTGCACTGATAAAGCGCCTCTAGAAAGTTAAGACCGTACTTTCAATGTCACCCCATATGTGTATTAACTAATTACCCGCTTCGTAATATTTTGCACAAGCCCTGAACTATCAGGTCGATTGGCCAAATGGGCCGTCAAACTCAGTGGGTACGATATCGAATATCAACCCCGTACGATCATCAAGTCTCAAATTCTAGCGGACTTCATGGTCGATTTCACGCCGACCCTCGTACCCGAAGTCAAAAAATAACTCTTATTGAAATCGGGTACGTCGTCGGGGGTATGGACCCTTTTTACGAACGGGACATCGAACGTGAAGGGGTCCGGGCTAGGCATCGTTTTAAAGCCACCCATGGGTAACACTATTAAGCAATCTATCAAAACTACTAGGTTGACTAACAACGAGGCTGAGTATGAGGCCATGATTATAGGTCTCGAGCTAGCTAAAAGCTTGGGAGCAGAAGTCATTGAAGCCAAGTGTGACTATTTGCTGGTGGTAAATCAAGTAAACAAAACCTTCGAAGTTCGAGAAGATAGAATGCAAAGGTATTTGGAAAAACAGCAGGTCACTCTACACCATTTCAAAGAATGGACTTTATAGAATGTTCCACGAGAGCAAAACAGTGAGGCTGATGCACTTGCAAATTTGGGATCATCGGTCGAGGAAGGCGAGATAAGCTCTGGGACTGTCGTTCAATTCTCGAGATCCGTGATCGAAGAAGGTCATGCCGAAATAAATTCTACGAGCTTAACCCAAGATTGGAGGAATAAGTATATTGAATACTTAAAAAATGGAAAGCTCCCATCGGACCCTAAATATTCGAGGGCCCTACGAACCAAAGCTGCTCGATTCACATTAACTGCAGATGGAACGCTATACCAAAGGATATTCGATGGACCATTGGCAGTATGCTTAGGTCCATGAGACACCGATTACATCCTACGTGAGGTGCACGATGGAACTTGTGGAAATCACTACGGTGCCAATTCATTAATCCGAAAAATAATCAGGGCAGGGTATTATTGGATCGATATGGGAAAAGATGCAAAAGAGTTTGTTCGAAAATGTGACAAATGTCAAAAGTTTGCACTAATGATCCATCAGCCCGGAGAGCAACTTCACTCGTCCTATCCCCGTGGCCATTCATGAAATGGGGAATGGATATCGTTGGCCCTCTGCCATCGGCCCCAGGTAAAGCTAAATTCATTTTATTTATGACTGACTATTTCTCTAAATGGGCTGAAGCACAGGCGTTCATGAAAGTAAGAGAGAAAGAGGTTATAGACTTTATCTGGGATCATATCGTATGCCAATTCGGGATACCCACCGAAATAGTGTGTGACAATGGGAAACAGTTCGTCGGCAGCAAAGTGACAAAATTCTTCGAAGACCATAAAATAAAAAGGATATTATCAACACCGTATCACCCCAGTGGAAACGAACATACCGAATCAACTAACAAAACTATCATTCAAAACCTAAAAAAGAGGCTGAACGACGCTAAGGGAAAATGGAGAGAAATCCTACCCGAAGTCCTTTGGGCATATCGAACAACATCAAAATCCAGTACGGGGGCAACCTCATTCTCCTTAGTATATGGATCTGAAGCCTTGATTCCAGTCGAAGTCGGGGAACCCAGTGCCAGGTTTCGATATACAACAGAAGAGTCAAATAACGAGGCTATGAATGCTAGCCTCGAATTATCGGATGAGAAATGAGAAGCTGCTATCGTCCAATTGGCCGCCCAAAAGCAGTGAATTTAAAGATACTATAATCGAAGAACCAAGCTTCGCCATTTTAAACTCGGGGACTTAGTGCTAAGGAAAGTCACCCTCAGCACCCGAAATCCAAATAAAGGAAAACTAGGACTGAACTGGGAAGGACCGTATCAGGTTCTCGAAAACGTCAGAAAAGGATTATACAAGCTCGGTATTAGAAACGGCAAACAACTATCAAGCAATTGAAATGTGTCGCACCTAAAACGATACTACTGCTAAGGTACGACCCTCCCATATTCGTTTGTATTTTGAAACTAACCCCTACAGGAGTTCAATCAGGAGCTATGATGGATCCTTCAATACGAAGCCCTAGGTCTGGAAGCACGCGTTGCACTCTTTTTCCCTTAGACCGATTTTATCCCAAATGGGTTTTTCGACATGTTTTTAATGAGGAAACCAATGATCGTGCTATACTTAGAGACAATTCGACAGTATCCGAGGCCTCTTTACAATCGACCTCGAATACTGGGGGGGCATTAGCCCTCAAATATATCAAGTTCTGGTACAAGAAAGTTATTTCATAACAACAGGGTTCCAATAGGGAAAGTTGTAAGAGCCAATTGGTCAAAACGAACCGTGCTCATGTAGTTGGCCCGAGCCCTGATGCAAATCATGAATACATGTATAATGACTTGAAAAGAAAGTTCTCTTCTTTACCGATATCCTATATCCAAGAAATATTCCTCTATGTCGAGATTCATTATGCAAATAGGATTGAGATAAATCTTCGAGTTCGAGCAAGCACTCACTCGACCATTAAGCCTACGGGTTACATTACTTCGAGTTCGATATATTCACTCGACTAATAAGCCTACGTGCTACTCTTATTATGAGTTCGAGCAAGCACTCACTCACCCATTACACCTACGGGCTACATTACTTCGAGTTCGAAATATTCACTCGACTAATAAGCCTATGGGCTACTCTTATTACGAGTTCGAGCAAGCACTCACTCGACTATTAAGCCTACAGGCTACTCTTATTTCGAGTTCGAGCAAGTACTCACTCGACCATTAAGCCTACGGGCTACATTATTTCGAGTTCGAGCAAGCACTTACTCGACCAATAAGCCTACGGGCTACTTTTATTCCGAGTTCGAGCAAGCACTCACTCGATCATTATGCCTACATGCTACATTACTTCGAGTTCGAAACATTCACTCGACTAATAAGCCTACGGGCTACTCTTATTCCGAGTTCGAGCAAGCACTCACTCGATCATTATGCCTACATGCTACATTACTTCGAGTTCGAAACATTCACTCGACTAATAAGCCTACGGGCTACTCTTATTCCGAGTTCGAGCAAGCACTCACTCGATCATTATGCCTACATGCTACATTACTTCGAGTTCGAAACATTCACTCGACTAATAAGCCTACGGGCTACTCTTATTCCGAGTTCGAGCAAGCACTCACTCGACCATTATGCCTACGGGCTACTCTTATTCCGAGTTTGAGCAAGTACTCACTCGACTATTAAGCCTACAGGCTACTCTTATTCCGAGTTCGAACAAGCACTCATTCGACCATTACGCCTACGGGCTACATTCCTTCGAGTTTGAAACATTCACTCGACTAATAAGCCTACAAGCTACTCTTATTCCGAGTTCGAGCAAGCACTCACTCGACCATTACGCCTACGGGCTACTCTTATTCTGAGTTCGATCAAGCACTCACTCGACTATTAAGCCTACGGGCTACTCTTATTCCGAGTTCGAGCAAGCACTCATTCGACCATTAAGCCTACTGGCTACATTACTTCGATTTCAAAATATTCACTCGACCATTACGCCTACGGACTGCATTACTTCTAGTTCGAAACATTCACTCGACTAATAAGCCTACGAGCCACTCTTATTACAAGTTCGAGCAAGCACTCACCCGACCATTATGCCTACGGGCTACGTTACTTCGAGTTCGAAACAATCACTTGACCATTACGCCTACATGCTACATTACTTCGAGTTCGAAACAATCACTCGACCATTACACCTACGAGCTACATTACTTCAAGTTCGAAACAGTCACTCGACCATTACGCCTACATGCTACATTACTTCGAGTTAGAAACAGTCACTCGACCATTACGCCTACGGGCTACATTACTTCAAGTTCGAAACATTCACTCAACTACTAAGCGTACAGGCTATTTTTATTTTAAGTTCGAGCAAGCACTCACTCGACTATTACGCCTACGGGCCATATTACTTTGAGTTCTAATCACTCACTCGACTAATAAGACTAAAGGCTACATCATACTTCATCTTCAAACAATCACTCAACTCGACTACTAAGCCTATAGGCTACCTTATTTCAAGCTTGAATAAGCGCTCACTCGGTTATAAAGGTTACGAAGTCCAAATTTGATCAAATTGCCTAAATCCTTATGAAAACATTCATAAGGCATGAAAACAATCTTCACAAAGCAGGAAACAAATCAGAAGCAAGTCGGCAAAAGAAAAAGATATTGTTTTATATACAAGATTGTTTACATGATTGATTACAACATAGAAGCTAAGGGCTAAGCTTCTTAGTTATCCCCGGGAGCGGTCTATTCTCTATCGGGTTCCCCTGTTCTCGGATCCACTCTTACTCCCATCATCGTCATCATTATCATCATCGTCGTCATCAAAAACCAAGACTTCAGCATCAGCTTCGAGTTCTTTAGCTCTGTTTATCTCTTCAGCGAGATCGAAACCTCGAGCATGGATCTCCTTGAGAGTCTCCCTCTGAGATCGGCACCTAGCAAGTTCAGCAACCTAATGTGTTCTCGAGTATCGGCGGTCTCGGCTGCCTCTCTTGCTTGGACCTGGGCAGCTTCAGCATCGGCCCGATAGACGGCCACGAGTGCATCTGCATCAGCCTTTGCCTTTTCAGCGTTAGATTCGGCCTTGACAAGTTTAGAGGCCAACCAAGCCTCGACCTCCTCTATTCTTCTCGCTTGAATCGAGCTTTTCTCCTTCATACTGTGAAGTTGGTTTTCAGCCGAATAACTGGGATCGAGCTACTTCTCTCTCTGCAGCAAAGCGATCCATACCTTCTTTCCACTTCAAAGACTCCGCTTTTATCTCATCGACCTCCTCACAGAGTTTCCGATCATCTCGATTTTCTGCTGCAGCTATGAGACCGAAAAATTAGCCATCGGTATCGAGCCCATAGGCTTTTAAAAGTATCATTACCTTCTCAGACAAATCGGTCTGATCTTGGTAAGCCTTAGCCAACTCAGCTCGGAGATCTTTTATTTCCTCTCCCCTTTGATCTAAGAGAAGCTTAAGGGAGTTCCTCTCCTCCGTAACCCGTTGAAGGTCGGCCTCGTATCGATGCAGCTCGGTTTGGGACCGAGAACATGATTCTCGATGAACTACCGCGGCCTGCAAAGAAAGAATAAACGAAGTTAGAAAAGAAAAGCAAACATAAAGGTAACACCATATAATTTAAGGCTTAACTGATTCAAAGCCTGTTGCACTCTATGAAAAAGATCTGATGCATCACTTATGCCGGGAACGTCCTCGACACCGATAAACAGGTCACGAAAAGGATCATCTCCATCATGAGGCCTATCTAATTCGAGGGCCCCCAAAGCTTGGGCTTCCCGAATCGCCCCTGCGGAAAAAGCAGGAAAGGTTGGCGAGCCTTCGATTGCTACTACCCCAAGTGAATCACCTGGAGCATTCTCTTCGGTTTGAAGAAATTCGGGGAAAGCCCCTTCAAACATATCCCCCATTAGTTGGCTCCGATGGGGAGCATGTTCGATCTCCAACAGCTCGTGGACTCTACCCGAATCTTTCTCCGATATATCCTCAGATCGAGGCAGAGCCTTATGAACTACCATCGACCCATCTGCCTGTGGAACGTTGGTGGTCTTTTTCGTTCGGGCCGCCAGCACGGACCTATCATTCTCTTCTTCTTCTTCTTCTTTTTTTTTTCTTCTTCTTCTTCTTCTTCTTCTTCTTCTTCTTCTTCTTCTTCTTCTTCTTCTTCTTCTTTATCCCTCAGACGCAGAACAGATTCTGCGGCCAAAGGAATGATATTCTTGTTCGGCTTACGAGCTGTCCTCTTCTTCGATTTTTGGTCTTCGAGGACGTGGGCTCTTTTCCTCTTATTATCTTTCATCGGCTTTGGGATAGGGGCCTCTTCCTCTTCCTCAACGGACAAGGGCTTCAAAATCACATCTTTGCCCATACCTACATACGAGAATTTTTATTAAATTGTGTGGAAAGCATTTTGTTCGAACTACAAAAAGATACTAGAAAGGTGCTTACTGTGATATTTGGCCTCCCATTGGCCCTTTGACAAGTCCCGCCATGAGCGCTCGGCATATGAGGAGGTCGAAACCAGATCACGTACCCAGATCTTGAGATCAGGCACTGCGCCGGGCATCCAGGGAACCGCTACATCACAAAAGGGGAATATCGGTGAGAAAGGAAATAAAAGGACAAAATAGTAGGAGATAACATCAGAATTACACTTACGCTTCATGTTACACTCCTCGGGAAAAGGCATATTTTCGGTCGGAATCAGGTCTGAAGTTCTTACTCGAATGAACCTGCCCATCCAGCCTCGATCCTTATCCTCGTCTATACTCGAGAATAAAGCCTTGGTAACTCGACGTTAGAGTTTTATTAACCCTCATTGAAAAAGGCGAGAACGGTATAATCGGATAAGATGATCGAGGTAGGGGTGGGCATCGGTCGGTTCAGTCGATTATTATGAAAGTACGGTTCGGTTTATCAATTTTTGATTTTGTAATATTAATAACCAAATCAAACCAAAGTATTTACGGTTGGCTGCGGATTTTTCAAGGTTCAGTTCGGTTATTTCCAGTTTATGTTTTTGGTTATTAACGGTTCAAGATTTTGATTAATACAGCAAGTTGCTGAAACATGTTGGTTGCTTTTTTAGGGAGAGTGATGCCATAAAAGATAGGATTCTCCATCCTAGTATTATCTTATTGTTATGATTTTGACAAAAGGGGAATCTTATATGCATTGTTTGTTTGGACCTTAGATAGATAGGAAAAGTTTGTCTGCACCCATCTCTATTGGGTGGGTGGAGAAATACTTTGGTCTTAGTTTTCGTCGCATTTTTTTCTTGTTTTTTTAGGGCCCGTCGAGGGTTTTCTTTCTTTTGTTATTTTAATATAAATTCTTGTCTTTACCCAGATGTCTTCTGTATATATTATATAATAGTATAAATAGCCTTTGTAATTACATTCTGGTTCTGATGAATTATCGTTTGTATTTAGGTATCTCTTTCATAATATATTACTCCCTCCGTTTCATATTAAATGAGGTAGTTTTACTGGGCACAGAGTTTAATAAACAAGAGTAGACTATTGCCAAATTACCTTAAGTACTAATTTTACTCTTAAGGGCCCACATGCTAGCTTTTTAATAAAAATCATTATAAAGTAGATATTAAATCAAATGTGACCCACATGTCTTATCTTTTTTGTCACATTAACTAAGTCAAATTTTTTTCCTTCATTTCTTATAGTCTACGAGCTACTCTAGACTATTGGCTAGCTATTTTCAAAAATTTCTTCAATTCTTGTGGCGCCAAAAAAAATGTCTTTCATTCTTGTAGCGCCAAAAATTCTCTTTTTTAATTAGGTGATAAGCTTGTCTATTTATGTAGAGATATTTGAGATTATTCACTTGTGCTTTTGAGTGTTTCTCTTCATAATCCTGTTTTTTCTCCTAGTGTTTCTAATTTTCTCTTACATTCTGATTATATCCTTTAATCCTATTTTATCTAGCATATGATATTAATTATACACAAATGAGTGACTCACAATTAGACTCAACTATTAGAAAAAGACGACTAAAAATTGAGGAGCGTCATGCTATTGCCGAATGGCTTTTGAAGGAAAGCAAAAATGGAGTTGTTAAACATGGGTCTTTAAAGCAACCTGTGATTTTATTTAATACTTCAAGGAGTACTGTGGAAAGAATTTGGCAACAGACAAAATTAAGTGTCGCTAACGGTACTCCATTAAATGTGTTTCCGCATATTGTAGGCAGAGTTGGGAGAAAATGAATTCATGTCGACATTAATATGGTAAAAGAAATTTCTATTTATCGCCGAACAAATATTCGATCTTTGGCATATGCTATGTATATGTCAACGTCAACTATTTTTCTACGCATCAAAGAAGGAGTTATAAGGCCACATACCAATGCCATAAAGCCTCATTTGACGGAGGAAAATAAGAAGGCAAGACTTCAATTTTGTCTATCAATGATTGAGTCTGGTACGCTAAATTCAAATCCTATATTTTCAGACATGTTTAATTATGTTCATATAGATGAAAAATAGTTCTTTTTGTCGAAAAAATCTGAAAAGTTCTATCTTCTCCCTGAAGAACAAGAGCCAAACCCATATAGATCTTGTAAAAGTAAAAATTTCATAACAAAAGTTATGTTTATTGCTGTTGTTGCGCGCCCTAGGCTTGCTGAAGATGGAACTGAGTTATTTTCAGAAAAAATAGGAATATTTCCTTTTGTGTTCAAGGAACCCGCCAAAAGGAATAGCAAAACCAGAGTAGCTGGAACTTTAGAAACAAAGCCTATTTTATATCAGTCACTAAAGATGTCATCAGGACTTGTTTAATTGATAAAGTTCTTCCGGCGATTCGATCAAAATGGCCACTTTCGCAGTCAAATGCTCCTATTTTTATCCAACAAGATAATGCGAGACCTCATCTTAGTGTTAGTGACTTGCAATTTACTGAAGCTGCTCGGCAAGATGGATTTGATATTAGGCTTTGATTTCAACCTCCTAACAGTCCAGATTTAAATGTTTTGGACCTCGGATTCTTCAGAGTTATTCAATCTCTTCAACATCAAATGGATCCTAAAACTATTGACGAGTTAGTAAGTGCAGTCGAAAAATCGTTTAATGACATGAAAGTTGAACGGCTGAATCATGTGTTTCTGACTCTACAATCTTGCATGGTTGAAGTGATGAAAGATAAAGGTAGAAACAATTACAAAGTGCCACATATGAAAAAGACATGCTAGAACGACATGGAACTCTTCCTACTCAAGTTTGTTGCGACATTAGCATTGTTAATGAAACTCTAGCTCTACTTTAAGCTAGAGTTATAGATCAAGGTTATCTGCAACTTATTTTTGTAAAGTTCGGCACGACAGTATTTGTGATCGATTATCTAGTAACTTTGGTCAAATAATGCCACTTTATAACTTCAATCAATGTGTCTTTATTGATAATTTGGGCTTTGAAATACGTAAGTAAGTTTCATATGGCTCACAATATTCCAATTTCGAGAAAAATAATTGTAACTAGAACAAAAAATATGAAAGAACCAAAATGAAAGAAGCCACGTGGGAACAAGCATGGAAAAGATCTGACACTAATGGCTTTACTTTTTCAACATTTGACTTTTAAACCTAACCTAATAAAGTTATATCACAAACTATTTACTCTTAAATTCAGTGGGTTCGTATCAGATTTTTGAAGGAGGGATGGTAAGGGTAATATTGGTATCTCAAAAGTAAAGGATTACCAAATTTAGAAATGTGTCATTTATTTTGGAACAGACTAAAAAGGAAAGTATCTCATCTAATATGAAACAGAGGGAGTAATATTTTATCCCAAAGTGTCCATTCACGGGACAATATATTAATATATATAAAGCACTGTCCTCACATTCCCTTTTCATATCTCTTCTACTCAGCACGTATAGAATATTAAATTTTGATTTTTCGGTTTAACCGAAAATCGAAACACTAAAACGGTAAATCGCACCGAAAAACCAAAATTTAATATTCTAAAAACCGTACACCGACCGAATAACCGTTTAAAGCGAAATCGAAAAACCAAAAAAACCGAAATTCATGATTCGGCCGGTGTTTTCGGCTCGGCCGGTATTATGCCCACCCCTAGATCGATGGTGAAAGGCATCCCCTCGATTTTATTCACAATATCGGATCAGAATAACGATCCGCCAAAAAGAAGGATGGATCTGACCTAGGGTTATTAGGTATTTAAGACAAATATCTATGATAACAGGGTCGAGGGGACCTAACGTGAAAGGGTAAGTATACACACTTAAAAATCCTCTCACGTGAGTAGTAATATCCTCTTCGGGAGACAGCACTACCACTTCTTTGTTTTCCCAGTTATAATCTTTTTTTATCCGCTCGATATGCCCCCGGATTATCGAACAAATATATCTCGATACGGGCTCACATCGGCCAGGAACCGACGAACCCTTATCGAGTTTGAAATCGGAGGTAAGAACACACGCTGCCGGAACGCACTCCTCAGGCCACGGATCCACCAGTGTTTTGTCGGCGGCAGATTGGGAAGAAGAAGCTTTTTATTTTTGGGGGACGATTTTTGATGTTTTCACCATTTTTGGATTTAAAGAAGGTGACAAAGGTTTGATGGTTTAGAAGAAGAATTTTGCAGAAAAGAGTCAAAGATAAGCGAATAAACTCACAAAAGACGAAAAAGAACTTGAAAACTTTTCTGAAGATTGGAGAAGTAAAAGTGATGGATGGTGAACGGAAAGGCTATTTATAATTTGAAACAATGACAGTTCAATACCAGCGATGGCCGACCACCGTCTGACATGCATTAAATGCCTTGAAAAACTAAATCGACTGGACAACTATCACGTGCGTCATGATCGAGCCCAATGTGAACGTCAGCCTACAATCGAATCGAGCCATTGAGAAATCATATCGTTTCTCATCACATCCTTCTCGAGAAACGAGGGGACTATCTTTATACGGTCGAAATAGATTTCGGCCTTCGTATGATTGATCGGGGTCGAAACATAATGGATCAAAGAAAGACTTCGTAATATCGAGATGGGTTCCGAAGGTAGTACAAACAAGCTTCAGATTTCGGGTATAGATCGAACACCGAGTTTGAAGTCATTATCGAGCTCAGGTCCAAAATGAACTATGATGAGATGATTTCGAGCTTAAGGGGCAGAGGCCAACCGGATCGAGTCCGAATCATCACCTGATCTCGAGTCCACATCGAGTCTAGAAGCAATACCGACCAGTACCGAGGCCGATTTAGCTCGAGCTCACACACAAGAGACGTTACGAACACACTAAGGGAGAGAATCTCGGCGAAAATTAGGGAAAAACTGATTTATCGTGGGTTCTCCACTATGTATTTTTAATTATATCTAAAGTAGGATCCTCCACTATAAAGATGATGGCTATATTTTTGTAGAGGCCAATCTTTTTCTTACATTGTAATTCAAGCACCATATTATCCTATATTCAAGGACTATTCTTTGAGGCTTTATTAATTGATTCATTTTGCTTAGTTTAAACAATCATCTTCTTTCCAATCTTGCTTATTTTGCATTCTTTGTAATTCATATTTGATATTTTTATTTATCCTTACGATTTGTATCAAGCTATATCACAAATACTTAGAACTACGTACAAATTCAACTATATCCGTTTTTCGGGTAAATATACACATTTGATACTTAATCATAATCAAGTAATACATTTTTACTTTAATTAAAAATATAATGCTTAATTAGTTTTTTAAACATGAGTGTTGATAAATATGCTCACTAGTGAAAATTGGTGGTGTGGGTTGTTGGTTTAACTGCTTTTTCTTTAGGCATTTCGTATTTCTCCATTCCTTGAATGGTGAGATTATATGAACAGTTTTATTTTCGATAAATAACCGGAATTTTTCTACTAACATCTTATTTGTGATAGCAGAGATTTCTAATTTTTTAAAATATAATAAATAAAATGACTAATTTGCATCCCATGTATCAACTAATAGAATATGAAATTATGAACTAATCAGGAAACATTTACATTCACATGCTTCAGCACTAGTTTTCTTGCCCATCGCAGCTGCTTTCATTAACTTGTCAATGGCTTCTGTGATACTTGGCGTCCTTCTTAGAATATTTTATCTCGTGTTTGCCCCCGACTTTAATGGAACTCAAGTGTTGATTAGACGAATTTCATGTGTCAAAATACTTCAAATCAAATTTCTCCTTCTAGGTCTGCCTATGATTTGAAAGTACTCGAGTTGGAGATCCATTAAGGTCAAGGGAAAAGACGAGACTATTTGCTAGCGGCAAGGGTATGAATTAGCTCATGACATAATGGAGGGAAAAATTAAGATATTAAGTATAGTGGAGGTATTATTGCTCCATGAACAACTACAAATCAGCAATTTCTACCATGGTCACTCAAAGATAAATGTTGAAACAAAAACACAAAGGTGACTAAAGACCATATTAACATAACCCCAGCTCAATCAGCTATATATATAACTTAGGCAGGAGAAGTGGATCAAATTATTAAAAGAAATGGATAAGCTCCCAAATGTTTTATAGGAATTCATGGATGTCCAAGCAGATGAAGCAGGAAAATCTAATGGATGTTAGCATTCCAGGAGAAATTTTCAAGCTATACATGAACATATCACACCGTTGTTGATCCAATGGCCAAGAAATAGCACTTTACAACCTCTTTTCCTGCTACACATGTAACAATATATTCAGGGTTCCAAACCTCTGGTGAGTAACTAAACACTTCCTTACATGGAGTTTTCTGGAAGAAAACATAACAGGCTTTATTGACGCGGTGCACCATATATTAAATCAATTGAGAGAGAGAGAGGGAGAGAGATAGGTTGGTTTGGGGGTGAGGGGGTGGGAGAGAATTGCTTCAGTGTTCCTTTAGTCTTTTTTGTCACCAACAGTGGGTTGCTCTGGTGGTGAGCACCCTCCACTTCCAACCAAGAAGTTGTGAGTTCGAGTCACCCCAAAAGTAAGGTGGAGTTCTTGGAGGGAGGGAACCGAGTTTCTATCGGAAACAACTTTTCTATCCTAGGGTAGGGGTATGGTCCCTGGGTACCAACAACTTCATTGTTAAGTAACCCCTTTAATGATGTTTGTATCCTCTCCAGAAATTTTGCCTTGCAAAAATACATTAGTTTATAATGTAAGTTAAATATAAAATCTGCCCTAAAGTGTTTAACATGTTGACTATCTTGTGTGACATTCTTTATAGGGCTACATAATCTTCAAATTCTTATAAAGCTAGTACATACAACAACAATAACAACCCAGTATAATCCCACTAGTGGGGTCTGGGGAGGGTAGTGTGTACGCAGACCTTACCCCTACCCTGGGGTAGAGAGGCTGTTTCCAAATGACATCGGCATCCTTCCCTCCAAGAACTCCCCACCTTGCTCTTGGGGTGACTCGAACTCACAACCTTTTGGTTGGAAATGGAGGGTGCTTACCATCAGAGCAACCCACCTTGTCCAAAGCTAGTACATACTTTTGAAATAAATTATTTCTAACGAATAAGTACAGTTACGACAGATGATATCAACCAGAAAACTGTTAGAATCAAGTAGGAAGGAAATACTAACTTAGAGCAGGAATTTCCTTACCAAAACTTTACCTCTTCCTCTTAGCACCAGCAGAAACTTGTTTGTACAGAATCACCACAATCATACTAGCTAACACAGATTTCTTATCATGGCTATATTGGCAAATGCAAAAACATTAAACATTGTGAAATATAAGTGAGAAAAACTTTTACAGAGTACACCATGTAAGGAGTAAATTTATTTAACGTCATCCAAGACTCTCTAAACTATAACCAAGTCTGTTACACGTCACTATTATACGTCCTCTCATTTATAGTTCCACAATATCTTCCTTATTCTAATAGCCAATGGAAAAAGAAAACAGACAACAACATCAATTAGTGTAGAAGAACGCTACCAACGGAAGTACGCCATAGGTTCTTTCCCATCCTTAATGAGTTCAAACTTATAAATGTCTCCAACTATTCGCTGCTCTGATGTTGTCCTCCGTCCACTTGTTATTCTTATATTGGCTTGCCAATAATACTATGGTTTAATGGTAAAATGAGGAAGATCATTAAACAGATACTTGTGCATAAACTCTCATGTTAAAGGTCTTTTATCCTAATGAGCTGTTGTTCCTCGTACTGGAAAAAATCAGAAAAAAGTAAAATAAAGAAAAAGAAACACAAAGGGTAACAATTAGAAAAAAAATCATAGGAATAAATTCAAAAATAGGAGTGCCTCCCTCTCCATATATAGAACTTTCTTAAAATTTCTCTGAGCTTCCAAGTCATTTTGAAAAAAAAGGATCAAGGAGGTGAGAAATATGTCTTGAAAATGAAGTTTAAGGAATTAGGTCTGAATTTGGATTTGACTTAAGCCAAAGGTATGTTTGTAGAGTGTGTCTATGAATGATTTCTAGTTTTTCAATAACCTCCTGCTCCTAATACATGAACATTGAAAATTTCTCCTCGACGAAACCTAGGACCAGGGCCTTAACTGACTCAATCTTCAAATTTGGGTGATCGAATAGAGCAGATTGCCCTACGAAAGATGAAGCACTATTCTTATACAGAAAGAAATGCAGTTCATCAATTTTGTTTCTTCATAAGCCATATTCCATAGGATGTAAAATGCTTTCTACAAGAAAGAAGATATATTTTTCGTGAAAATTGTTGTAGAAAAGAAAAATACATCTCAAATCATTCTCCAATTTGGTTGAACAAAATTTGTAAAGGTATATATACACACACACACATATACACTCACACAGATAGAAGCCAGTGATAATAACAAGGGATTGAAAAGTCACAAATGAAAATGAGTTATGCTTACCTAGAACTGAAAGTGCTTTCTTCCAATTAAGTAAAAACTGCTTCATCCAAAATGCACGCTGAACAGAGTCTTAGTTTATATGCAGATAAGATGATCGAAAAATAAGACCACTTCTTAAATGAGAAAGCTTACCATTAAGTTTCAATATCGGTTTGTTCCCATTAGTAACAAGCTCAAACATTATGCAATCTCCCTTCTTTAAGCACTTTGCATTACGGAATTCATGCCATCCACCTCTGATAAATACACTTATTGCCAAAAGATAGTAACCTAACGTTCCACGACTTTTGCAATTCATCTCTAATAATCAAGTCGCATTTCTTGTTGATGAGACCATTTGCAAGTGCAAATTGTTTGGGAATGTACTGAAATGGTTTATAACCAAATGCCCAGATAATCAAATGGTGGTTTACTTCATATTTTCACCAAGAAACAAAGAGAAAAAAGAAAAAGAAAAATGGAGTTCTTGAAGGGTCTTTGCAAGATATGGTTTTAGACTTACCAAGAGATCATTTGAGAGGCAATAGGGTCTAACAACAACAACAACAAAAAAATCCGAGGTTGTTTCCGATAGACCCTCGGCTCTCTCCCTACAAGAACTCTCCACCTTGCTCTTGGGGTGACTCGAACTCACAACCTCTTGGTTGGAAGTGGAGGGTGCTCACAACTAGAGCAACCCACTCTTGTCTAACAGTACAATAGGGTCTAACAGTGCATACAAAATGAGATTGACTAAAAGGCTTGTGAGTGTCAGTTCCTGCATAGGGAAATGCCTTGCTTAATGACTTGATGCTGGGGTTTGGTTTGTCTGTTACACGGTTAGTTAGTACGCAAATCCATGTCAAGAAATCATGTGTGACAAAGGGTTACAAGAAAATTTTGAATAGCATCTAAACATCCGCCCTGTATTTTTGATAATTTTCAAAATTAGTAGGAGCTCGCCCTCCAAAGTAGACCATACATGAAATTTCTTTGGCTTCCAAATAACAAGGAAATTACTAATATAACAAGAACAATGTTATGAAAATAAAGCTAAAGATTTACTAGATTCCAAAACATGGAAACAAGAATAAGGTCAGATGTATTAATTGTTTTAAGCTATCAATGCTTATATTAATACAACATATTTATAATCGCCACCCTCCCTCAACTTACACAAGAAATGAAGAGATTCAAGACCAAGCAAACTAGGGAAAGGATAGCACACTTTGGTAGAGTTTAGTAGGACGTGTAAAAGTGCTTTTAGGTGTTAAAATGACTATTATATCTCTAGAAACATTGAGAAAGAACTTATAGAAGACCATCTTAATTAACGCAAACACATACAACAAAAAGGTCTTCTACAGAGCTATTTTACTCTTCCAACAAAAATTACTTTTGTAGATATTATTCGCCAAATATTGTTTAACGTATATGAGCTAATTTCTTTAAACTTTTTAAATAACAAAGTATGAAAATTTATTCTCATGGAATCCGGGACAGGGTCTTTAGAGGACTCAATATATAAACTTGAGTGAGTAAACAGAGCAAACAGCCCCTTTACATTGGACTATAGCCTATGAAAGACGAAGCACTCTTCTTATAACAAGCAACAGGGGCGGATCTAGCGCTATGGATTCGGATTTAATTGAACCCATAACTTTCGACAGAACCCGGGAATATACTGTGCAAAATTATTGAAATATGATCATATACCCATAGACTAAATGAGGTTATGGGTTCAGTGGTAAAACTGATGGGCAAAGTTCCGCTTATTGCAGGGAAGATTGGAGTTCGAATCTTTGTGTACCCAACTTTTATTGCAATTTTATTTGAGTTACTGTTTGACTTCTTTGTTACTTATGGGCTTTTTTTGCCCCTTCCCATTTAAAAAGGTCCGTTTCTTATCCTTAAAAGATGAGGACCCGCCTAATTAATTTTATTCTTTAATGTGTACTTCATTAACTTGTGGGGCTTTTTAATAATTATAAAAAAGTCGGTCTTCACAAAACTTTAAGAGATCAAAACCTTCCACTTTTCAGAAGGTTCATCGGTTTTCAAATTTTGAAAGCTAGGGTTTCAAAAGAATCAAAGCAAAGGCTCTTCTTCAGTTCTTCTTGGACATAAACTGCAATCAATCCTCTTCTTTAGTTTTGCTGGTATGCCTCTATTGCTCTTTCTCAATAATAATACAATAATATTTATTAATTATAAGTTACAAGATTTTTTCCTGCTGTTCTTGGTTCTTGCATTTTGGTTCCATATAAGAAACGGGTCAAATGTTTTACTCTATTACTTCACTAATTAAAGACTTTCTTTTGGATTCATTTATTTTAACTGTTAAACTCATGTTTAGCTCACAGATAGTGAATTGTAGTGATAAACTGCTATGATTTTTTTTGTGCTTCAACATTTGAGTTTTAAGGATAAATTTAACTTTTTATATCATATTAATTACTAGTCAATCTTTTCCTAAACTAATCTTACTTTTCTTTTGGACGACTCTCTAAGAATTTGAAACAGAAAGTTCATGAGTACACATGCTATGACAATTAGGCCTAGGGAATAACTCCATTCTTATTGTGCTGAAGAAATTAGATATTGTATCATATTAACTCCAAATTCATAAGTACTTAAGTTGTTGAAATATCGATTTGGTTAGATTAAGTTTCAATTACACCTTGAAGTGCAATTTATTTTTTATGATTTTTAGGATCTTTTTAGTAAGGGTGGATATGATCACAAAAGTTTTCAAGGCTATTCCAACTCCTCAAAGTTCTAGTTCTGGTTCTAGTCCTCCTACGCCGAGTTCTTCTCCAAGTCCAATTATTCATGACAATATAATCCTTCGGCAGTATCAAACAAAGAGAAAATGTTGAATTTAAATCTTGAACTTGATCCCGCAGAAAGAAAGTAAATTTCAGAGTATCCTCCGAATTTACGTGACCGACTGAAGAGATATTATATTCAACAAGGACCTTGTCAACCTCGTAATTGTAGTTTTCCAAAAAGAGATTTTGGTGAATTTATGCGTCAATTTAATCTTGAATGGTTTAACACTTCATACTCTGGATGGTTAGAATATAATGTTAAAGTTGATGCAACATTTTGCTTATGTTGTTACTTGTTTAAAAATGAGCATGGAGGACATAGAAAAGTTGGGGATTCTTTCACAAAGAGTGGTTTTAGAGCTTGGAATAAAGCTACAGAAAGGCTTAACGCACATATTGGAGTGGTGAATAGTCTTCACAATCAGTATTTTAAGATGATGAGAGATTTAATTAATCAAGAATAATCAATTCTAACCTCTTATGACAAGCAGTCTGAAAAAATTAAAAGTGATTATCGAGTTCGGTTGAATGCTTCGATTGGTGTGGCAAGATTTCTTTTAAAACAAGGAATGTCTTTCCGGGGCCACGATGAAGGTGAAACTTTTACTAAAAAAGGAAACTTTGTAGAACTTTTACAATGGTATGCAGATAGGGATGATGAAGTGAAAAAAGTTGTGCTACAAAGTGCTCCACAAAATAACATGATGATTTCTCCAAATATCCAAAAAGAGATCGTGAATGCTTGTGCGAAAGAAATAATTAAAGCAATAGTTGAAGATTTAAATGGAGATTATTTTAGAATTTTGGTTGATGAATCTTAGGACGTCTCTCATAAGGAACAAATGGCTCTTGTTCTGCTGTATGCCAACAAAGAGGGAAAACTTATTGAGCGATTCCTTAGTATTGTTCATGTTAAAAAACAACTTCATCGTCATTACAAAAAAGCAATCTATAATTTGCCTTTAGAGCACTCATTGAGTCCATCTTAAATACGGGGACAAGGTTATGGTGGAGCTAGTAACATGCAAGGAGAAATCAATGGTCTTAAAACTTTAATTCTGAAAGATAATCCGTCGGCATATTGTATACATTGCTTTGCCCATCAATTGTAATTAACTCTTGTAGTCGTTGCAAAACAATATTGTGATGTAGATCAATTTTTTGATATTTGTTCTAATGTCTTGAATATTGTTGGAAGTTCTTTTAAGCGTAGGGATATACTACGAGAGGACGAGGCAAAAAAACTAGAGGAGCTACAAGTGCTTGGTGAAGTTCATACAGGAAGTGGACTAAATCAAGAACTTGGACTCCAAAGGCCAAGTGATACCCGATGGGGTTCTCATTTTAAGACAGTGCGTAACTTTATTGCATTATTCTCATCAATCATTAATGTACTTGAGTTTCTTACAAGTGAGGGTGCAAATTATCTTGAGAGATCTGTGGCAAAAAGTCTAGTGAATGGCATAAGATCTTTTGAGTTTATGCATATGATGTTAAAATTATTAGCAATCATAAATGATTTGAATATAGCTTTGCAAAGAAAAAATCAGGACATTGTAAATGCTATGAAGCTTGTTGGTTTCGCCAAGAGGTAATTGCAAGTGATGAGAGAATCTAAATGAGAATCTTTGATAGATGATGCCTCTTCATTTTGTTCCAAGCATGATATTGTGATCCCTGAAATGGATAAGAACTATCATCTTGGAAAGTCAAAGCGTAGGAGTTCAAGTATTACATATTCTCATCATTTGCATGTCGAAGTTTTTAATACTGTTATTGATTTGCAACTTTCAGAGCTTAACAGTCGTTTTGATGCGGTGAATAGTAATCTACTTCTTGGTATGGCTAGTTTGAGTCCGGATAATTCTTTTACAAATTATGATAAAGACAGAATTATGAAACTTGCTACACTTTATCCTCATGAGTTTAGTGGTTCAAAGCTTGAAGATCTCAGTTACGAGCTTGACAACTATATTCTCTTTGTGAAAGAAGACAATAATTTCTCTAACTTGAAAGGACTTGGAGATCTTTCAGAAACACTAGTTGAAACAGATTTGTACAAGACTTGAAAACTTGTGTTTTTACTTGTGAAGTTAAGTCTGATATTGCATGTCGCTACTGCAACAGTAGAAAGAGCTTTTTCTTCAATGAAGTACATCAAAAATGACTTGCGTAGCAGAATTGGTGATGAATTTTTGAATGACTGTTTAGTTTGTTATATAGAAGATGAAGTATTTGAAAGTGTACCTAATGATGCGATTATTGATCGTTTTCAAAATATAATAACCCGTCGGGTACAATTGTAATGGTGATATTTATTGAATATATATTATGTTAGATGGTTCAGTACTTGTTACATATATATTAAATATAATTGTTCGTATTTCATTCGGTTATTATTGTATAGTACCTTGAGGTGTATCCCAGAGTATAAATCTTGAACCCATAAAGTTAAATTCCTGGATCCGCCTCTGATTTTGAAGGTTAGGAGGAAATAATTTTAAAACTTACCAAGTAACCGTTGGAAAACCAATAGGATCTAATTGTGCATTCAAAAAGAGATTGACCAAAATTAGCTTCTTCTCCTTGTTCCTCTTCTCCTCCTCGTCCTTCCTCTTCTCTTCACCTCCTCGACCTCCTCCTCCTGCTTCTTCTTGTTCTTCTTGCAGATTCTCTGCATATTCTCTGTCACAGTGACCTGAATTAAAGATGACAACCTTAAACTCCATGTTTCCTTTATGTCTAAACACCAACATATCTCCCAATTGCAGATCATGCTCCTGTGCAAACTTTTCCCAACCCTTTTCTAGTCGACGACCATTCACTTTCACCAGCCACTTCTTACCATCCCTTTTTAGTACGACATGTTCATGCTCATGTCCTGTCAGATACTTCAAGAAACCTAGTGGAATGCTCTCCAGTACAACATAACATTTGGTTTAGAGAGAAGTTATGCATGGTAGTAATGTAGGAATTATAATGTAGGGATTAATAATGAGGAGAATGTAATGCAGAGATTAATAAAATGGATTAATTATAATATGAGAAGTAAAATATGTGTTTTGATCACTTTAAAAGAATGTTTAACACATGAGGATTATTTTGGTCATTTTAGTTGTTTTAATCCAACAACAACAACAAGTACGCCTCAGTCCACCTTAGTTGTTTTACTCCATGTATTAATACATAGATTCCTGTTTAACTTTTTTTTGATAAGGTAAATTGTATTAATCAAAAGGGAGAGAACTCTCGTATACACGAAGTATACCAAAAAGTAGAGAATTTATATAAAAATATGATTCTCTATAAAAGACGCTCAATCTTCTATACAAGTAGGGGCTAAATGAGTGCACCAAAAAGCGATCAAAGATAAAAGACTATTCTTAGTATGTGAAAAAGGAGACTCAATTCTATCAAAAGCTCACCTATTTCTCTCCCCCCATACTATCCACATGAGAGCTAACGGGGCAAACTTCCATGCCTTTTGCTTTCTTCTTCTACGAAAACCGGCCGAGCTATATAACATTTCCTTTACAGTGCTTGGCATCACCCATTGAATACCAAAAAGACACAAAGCTAAGGACACAAGGCAATACAACAAAAGGTGATCAACTTCTTCCCGTGAACTTTTACTCATGTAGCACCAACTAACAAGTGTAATTCCTGCTTAACTTAAGCATGTATTATTTATGCTTGCAATAAGAATGATAACCAAACACCATATTGCTCATGCTGAAATTTAAGCAAGCATCAAATTAGTAACCAAACATTGTATAGTTAATGTTGGATTTAATGTAGGCAACCAAAGGGGCATTTGCATCTATACCCGCTTTTGGGTCACGTTTTAACTTATACCCACTTTGTAAAAAAATTGCAAGCGTACCCACTTTTAACGTAACTTCAGGAAGACAGGCCTGAAATAGCAAAACTTTTTGCCTGAAGTGTAGCAAAACTTAAGATATTTTTGCATAAAGTTTGGCCTGACTTGCAAAGGCAATCACACAAACTTCAGTTCATAGTGCAAATGAAAAATTTCAGTTCAATAAAACAACATTATGTGTTGCTGAACTTAAGAATTCTAGTAGCTGAAGTTGTGTTCTGTATTTGTTGAACTTCAGCATGTTTTAGCTGAAGTTTTGTTCTATATTTGCTGAACTTCAGCATGTTTTAGCTGAAGCTTTGTTATGTTTGTGATGAACTTCAGGGATGAAGTTTGTTTTGTATTTGCTGAACTTCATCATTCTAGGAGCTGAAGTTTTTATTTATATTTGCTGAACTTCAGCATTCTTAGAGCTGAAGTTCTAAAACAACAATGACAAGTTGTCATTAAGATCCAGTTGCTAACTACTATTTATTATATATGTTAGCCTTAGAATAATGAAATTATCAGGAAATTTGAAAAGCAATACTTATATAAAACAAGACCATTAGTAAAAGAACAGGGAATCAACTCGTGCTTTCGTGTTTCAGTAGCAATTAAAATTAGAATTCTTTAGCATTCAGAAAACGAAGGAGGATCTAAAGTTGTTTAAACAGTGGGTACAAGTTAAAACTTTTAAAAAAAATGGGTATAGGTTAAATGGGGATGACCAAATAGGGCGTCCCATGCAATTTTTACGCAACCAAACTACCCCTTAGATTAGCCCTGTTCCAAATCATTATGCTGTTTTGTTTATGACATGAAACAGATAGAGACTACGTAACAAGTTAAGCAATTAAAAAATGTTCATAATGGTTTTTGAGTTGTTAGTATTTTTTTTCCTGGGATAAATTCTTCAACCTCCATACGATACATACATATAGGGTGTGTTTCATATGAATGGAAAATGTTTTTCTGGATTTTGGTTGGTGAATAGAGTGTTTTTATTTTATATATATTAAAGATTAGTAATAATATCAACAAATTGGCGAGCAGCGTTAGCTTATCTTCTTTTATGAGCGAGAAATCTATATAGGCCTACCCTTAGGACCAAGAGTGAAATTCACCAGTAGCCACGTTTAAGCCTGCTATTTAAAATATATCCACAACTTACAATGTATTTAAAAATTAGCCAATCATCCAAAATTCAGGACTAAGTATCCTGAATTTTTATATTTTAAATTCTTTAGCTGCTAATTTGGAATTCAAGACTTAGTGTTCTAAATTCTTAAGCTGCTAATTTAATTTGAAATTGAGGATATGAATTTTTGAACTACTAGTTTAAAATTCAGGAAATAAAATTCGAATTTTTGGACACAATTCTCGAACTTTAGGACACGATATCCTGTAGTTTGAACTTTGAGGTTTAAACTTCAAGATGTCGTGTCCTGAAATTTGAACAAATTGGCTAATTTTTAAATACATTATAAATTGTGAATATTATTTGTGGAAACGACCCCGTGGATTTGGATTTTGGGTTGTGACAAGTAGGTATCAAAATTCAAAGCTATTTCAGTTCAATTTATTGGGACAAAAATGTCCTAAGTTAAGATTTTTAGTTTGAAATTTCAGGACAAAATAAGTACCGACTAATCTCTACATAGCATCTCTGAAAATGGCTATATCTGCACTTTCCCCCAGCCTCGGTGATAATGGGGCCAACCGAAAAATGTAACCTAAGTCACAAGTCCCTCAACCTTTGCCACTTGAACTAAGTTAAAAGTTAGGGTTGTTGCAAGGAAAATGACTTACCTTTTGGGATAAAATAAAAAATCTTCGTTGAAAACATTTTGTGTGGAGTCATTTTTCCTCGTGCCAAACACATTAAGAGGGTTATTTAGACTCACCAGAGCATGTTTCAAACCTGGCTGAATGGGTTTGAAAAAGTGAGGCTTCACTGGAGGGACTTTCATAGCCGCCAAGTCAAAAGACTGCAGTAACTATAGATAAGGAATTCTTTTCTGTTTTGTGATTGACATAATTGAAAGATTGAAGCTTCGATTCAGTTTTGGTAAGTGAAACTTGAATAATCAAACAACATAATGATTAAAGGAGGAAATAAGTGGGTCAACCCCAGTTCTTAGTGTTATTACTTTACAATGTGCATGACTTACGGAAGAAAAAAATACTTTAGATAAAGGAAAAAATAAGTGGGTCAACCTCACTTCTTAGTGTTCTTACTTTACAATGTCTTAGCATGACTTAAGGAAGAAAAAAATCGTAAAAATAGCACGGGCTAGCCAGTTTTTGGACTGTTAATTAAAAAATAGCCCGCGTTTGCAAAGTCATAGAAAAATAACCACTATTTTATTGCAACACGGACCGGTCCAACATAATATACTGGAGATTGGTATACCTGTGTATGAACTTTCAGTATATTATGCTGGAAATCCAACACACGAAAAGTTCCAACATAATATACTGGAGATTGGAGAACCTGTGTATGAACTTCCAGCATATTATGTTGGACCGGTATATTATACTCGAACTCCAGTAAATTATGCTGGAGTTTCAGCATATTATACTGGAACTCCAGTAAATTATGCTAGAGTTTAAGCATATTATACTGGAATTCCAGTATATTATGCTGAAATATTTTTCGGATTTTGAATAGTATTTTCGTTTAGATTTATCTTTACATGAAAAATGACTAAATTTGGATTACTTTTGAAACTGTGGCTATTTTCCAATTACCACTTGTATATCTGTCTATTTTTGAATTTCTATCAAAAAAACACTTTAGATAAAAAATAAATAAGTGGGCCAACCTCGCTTCTTAGTGTTCTTACTTTATAAAGTCTTAGCATGACTTATGGAAGAAAAAAAATATTTTAGATAAATGAGAAGATAAGTGGGTCATCCCCACTTCTTAGTGTTTCCCTACTTTGAAGAACCTTAGAATGGCTTAAGGGAGAGCTATTTTAAAACCTCTTTAACTCTGGAATCAAATTAAGAAAAAGAAGTTGCGGAATAACAATTGTTTGATCTGTTGCCTAGGTTATTATTGTTGAGAAGTTTGAGGATACATAATTGGTGTGAGCAGAGATCTAGAAAGCTTGAAAATTTCCTTGTGCAATTCAATCAACAATCAGGTATGTAGATATATAATCTTATCCTTGTAGTATGTCTTGGATTACATTAGGATTGATGTGGATATCAAGTTTTTTAGAATGGTGACAAGAAGTAATTTGAAAGCAATTTGATAAATTCTAAACCCATTCGATTTGCTGCCTAAGTTTTTTTTAAGATTGGGAACATGATTAGAAATATTAAAATAATGGAGAAATTATTTTCATCTAGTAATGGACAAAGCTTTAAGGGTAAAGTGAGGATCATATTTGAATGTTGCTAGAGTATTTGGATTATTATTAGGGTCATAAGTTTTGGATGGTATTATTTAAGTATGGACATGTAATATTTTTGATACTAAAATATGTTTCTTCCTTTCCATATACCAAGTGGTAAAGGATATTGTAGCAGTAAGCTTGACAGAGAAATATATTTTTTCCATATTAAGTGTCGATTATATTGAGTAATCCATGATTTAGAAATTAGTTCAATTGGTGGTGAATTGAACATGTTGAGTATGTCCTAATGATCCTAGCCAAAATATTTGTAGATCGTGAGTTGTTGAACTCCTGGGAAGTATGAAAGGATGAATTGAAGCTAAGACTTGAGGTGAGTTGAGGTTTACTTCCATAGTAGGAAATTCCATTATAACTCTTGTGATCCATATGTTAGATAAAGCTAAGTCATGTCTTCTCGTGATCCAATACTCACTTCACTTATTCTTATTCAGTACGACATTATATGTGACATGAATACATGCTTATGTGTATTACTAATTGTTATGTGCCTTTATTTGTGATATTCACATTCAGTAAGGAGAAGTGGCCAACCTCCCCCAACGTGAGTACCATGTTGTTAGGGTTACCTACCTCACGCTCGCAGGTACCAACTGTTTGTTAGGGAGATAGGCCGACACTCCCCTGTATGTGTTCCCAGATGCTCACATACGCTGGGCCATTATGCGTAACAATTAACTTTGCAAAGTTATGTCTTACAATATATATAACTCAGCTTATATTTTCTAGAAGGTCTCACTCCGCCTTTTTAGGAGGTAGCCTATGAGACTTACTGGGTATTCTTTGGTGGTACTTAGCCCATTTGGGCCTGCTACGTTGTGTGGCAGGTATTGAGGATGCAGGTAACGAGGCACGTGACTAGATGATATATTCTAGATTCAGTTTACAGACTCCGTTGATTCACCCCAGTAGTAGCGGGCCGTTTTCAGACTATTATTTATATCTTTTTTCGTTTATTTTATTTCTGGGGATGCCCCCATAGGCTATGTATTTTATTTTTATTTTTTCAGATTCTAGAGGCTCATGACTTGTTAGTGGATCGGTATTAAAATAGTTTGAGATTTATCCTTTATTATTATTTTTATCAGTCAGCTTAAGAACTTCAATTTGATTAGAATTAATATAAGCACGTTAGATTATTTGCTATTGAACTTGAAATTTGATACAAATAGTATAGGGTTCACTCAACGAGTGGTAAGGGTTAAGTGCCAATCACGTCCCATCCCAGTTTGGGGGCATGACAAGTTGGTATCAGAGCAACCAGGTTTGAGAAGTCCTAGGGAGTCATGAGCCGTGTCTAGTAGAGTTTCATTTATGGGTATGTTGTGCACCATACTTATATCTGGGAGGCTGCAGGACATGTTAGGAGAATTTCTTTTCTTTTACTCTTACATCGTGCGTAGAGCTAAACGTTTCAGAATTCTAACACCCATTTATCTCTCGTTTCGATGCAAACAAGATGGTTAGAACAAGATCAACTTCATCCTCTGCTGCTAATAATGTTGAGATACCAACTGCTAATCATCAAGAAGCAATATCGGAGGTGCAAGCCGCACCAATAGCACCGGCTGCAGTTAGAGGACGTAGCAGAGGTAGAGGTCAAAATGCTAGCGGTAGAGGTGGAAATACCAGAGGTAATCAGGCTCATGGTAGGGCCACTAGACAGATACAAGCTCCACCTTAGCAGGTTGTTAATGATCGGGTACCACCACATCAACAGGATAATCGAATTGACAGAAGTTTGGACTTTTTGGAGTCCCTAGTCCCTCCGGCTGGTGGTCGGGCTGCATGTGTTCATGCTCCTCCTCAGGACCCTCATGATTCAGATGAAGAGGTTATAAGAGATAATTTTCAAGCTCAACTCGAGGTACCACCACAAGTTGTCCCTGCAAATATTGCCCAGACAGTGCAGTTACCAACAGGAAAAATTGATCCACATGTCTTTGTGAGATTAAACCCTCCTACTTATAATGGTACCGATAAACCAAATGAACCAATGTTAGTTTTGGAAGAGATAGAGGAAATGTTTGTTTCTTTGGGTTGTCTTGAAACACAAACCACAAAGTTGATTGTGTTTTGATTAAAGGGTGAAGTAGGATGATGGTAGAGAGGTTACAAGAAGGCCAGAGATTCTATATTACCTCCACTTACTTGGCCTTAGTTCAAAGAAGCTTTCAGGGCCAAGTTGTTGCCTAGCATCCGGATGGATGAGCTCTGACGTCAGTTCGAACATCTTAAACAGGGTACTATGTCAGTGACTGAATATGAGATGGAATTTACAAAATTGGCAAAGTATGCACCTTATTTGATACTGATAGAGAGAGAAAAAGTGAGAAGGTTCATTGAAGGCTTGAATCCACATATGGCAAAAGATATGACTTCACATCAGGATGACAAGACTTATCTTTAGGTTGTCAATATTGCTACACGTAAGAGGCTATTGATAAAATCGACAGGGAAACTAGAGATAACATCAAGAAGGCTAGAACAATAGGTATCTATAGTGGATGTTTTAAGTTGGGGGTAAGAACATGAATCATTCAGCTCACATTCAATCAACGGCTTACTCATCTTCTTATCCAGCTCCACTCAGACATGGCCAACAGAGTAAGGGTCAGGCCCCTTAGGGGAAAATTCAACTAGTCAGGGCCAACCTCGGTTCTCCTATCCTATATATCCTTCATGCAACAAAAGACATCCAGGGAAATGCCTTTTGGGTCAGAAAGGTTGTTTCCACTGCCATGATCCGGGTCATATTAAGAGAGACTTTCCACTACTTGGACAAGCTCCGGGGAAAACTCCAATCAGACAGGAAACATCCATGGGTAATTCTATAGTTGCACCTCCTCCAGTTCGGGCATCTAATACTCAGACTCGGTGTGGTGCCAATAGAGGTGGAGCTCAGGAAGGAGGCGGACCAGCCAGATTCTATGCAGTTCTAAACAGGCAGAATGCTGAGGCGCCTAACAAAGTTATTACAGGTATTCTCTTGGTTTGTGGTCGCCTTGCTTATGTATTAGTTCATCCTTGTTCAACTTTCTCCTATGTGTCTCCTTATTTTCGTGTCGAGTTTGGAAAATCACTAGAAAAATTAGGGGTTCCGTTTGAGATTTCCACACCTATAGGGAAATCTGTTAAAGTTGAGTATATATTCAGAAACTACATCATCATAGTTCAAGGCCGAGAAATATTAGCCGATTTGAACTTGTTAGATATGGTAAACTTTGACATCATAGCTGGCATGGACTGGTTATCTTCTTGTCATGCTATAGTTGATTGCCACACGAAGACGGTTAAATTCTCATTTATTGGGGAATTTCCAATTATGATTAGAGGTGAAGTGGGTACGTCTATGGGTAAGTTTATTTCTTACCTTAAGGCTAGAAAACTAGTAAGCAACAGGTGTTTGGCGTATCGAGCACATGTGTGGGATATGAAAGTTGGCTCCCCAGTTCTTGAATCAGTACCGATTGTGGAAGAGTTTTTAGACGTGTTCCCGGATGATCTCCCAGGGATACCACCATATAGGGAGATTGAGTTTGGCATAGACACATTGCCAGGAACTCAACCAATCTCAATTCCTCCTTACAAAATGGCTCCATCTGGGCTAAAAGAACTCAAGAAACAATTACAAGACCTCTTAGATAATGATTTTATTCGACCTGGTGTTTTACCCTGGGGTGCTCCAGTGTTGTTCGTGAATAAAAAAGATGGTTCCCTACGGATGTGTATAGATTACCGCCAGCTGAATAAGGTTACTATCAAAAATAAATATCCACTGCCTAGGATAGATGACTTATTTGATCAGTTGCAAGGTGCCAAGTATTTCTCAAAAATAGATCTCAGATCAGGATACCATCAGTTAAAAATCAGAGAAGCAGACATCCCGAAAATAGCTTTGACTCGGTACGGTCACTATGAATTTTTAGTGATGTCCTTTGGGTTGACCAATGCACCAGCAGCTTTTATGGACTTAACGAACAAAGTCTTCAAGTCTTTCTTAGATGCCTTTGTCATTGTATTTATCGATGATATTTTGATATATTCCCGTAGCCAAAAAGAGCATGAGAGTCACTTGAGAACAATTCTTCAAATACTCAAGGACCGTCAGCTTTATGCCATATTTTTCAAATGTGAATTTTGGCTCGATGCAGTTATATTTTTGGGACACGTGGTCTCGAAATAAGGCATTAGAGTAAACTCACAAAAAATAGAAGCAGTTAAGAGTTGTCCTAGGCTGACGACCCCTATAGAGATTTGCAGTTTTCTAGGGTTGGCAGGTTACTACCACCATTTTGTAGAAGGGTTCTCTTCAGTAGCTTCCCCGTTGACAGAGTTAACTCAGAAAAATGTAAAGTTCCAACGGTCTGAAGCTTGTGAGAAAAGTTTTCAACAACTCAAAAACATGTTGACTACAGCCCCAATCCTGACTCTACCTACCCCTATAGGTAAATTTGTGATCTATTGTGATGCTTCCAGAGTAGGATTAGGATGTGTTCTTATGCAGAATGACAAGGTAATTGCTTATGCTTCTAGTCAGTTAAAGAATCATGAGAGGAATTATCCTACCCACGATCTTGAGCTAGAAGCAATTATGTTTGGTCTAAATTATGGTGTCACTACCTTTATGGAGAGCAATGTTACATTTATACATATCACAAAAGTTTGCAGTATATATTCAAGTAGAAAGAGTTGAATCTAAGACAATGCAGGTGGTTGGAGTTGCTTAAAGATTATGATTGTAATATCCTTTACCATCCCGGCAAAGCGAATGTGGTTGTTGATGCTCTGAGCAGAAGATCCATGGGGAGTTTGACCAGGTTATGTGTGGTCGAACGTCCAATAGTTAAGGAAGCCCAACAAATAGCTATCCAAGGGGTTCGTCTCGATGAGAAGTATGATGGAAGGTTGATAGCAAGTATGGATGCTAAGTCTACTTTAGTAGAGCAAGTTAAAGCCAAACAATTTGATGACCCTAGCTTGCTTAAGCACAAGGAAAATGTCCTCAGTGGCAAGATTAAGAATTTTTCACTGGATGAGAATGGTGTGATGAGACTAGATGGCCGCTTGTATGTGCCTAATATGGAAGATCTTCGAAGGGCAATTATGGTAGAAACTCATAGCTCCAGATATTCAATACATCCAGGTTCTACCAAAATGTATCATGATTTGAGGGATGTTTATTGGTGGAATAATATGAGGCGATAAATTGCAGATTATGTAGCACGGTGCCTTATCTGTCAGCAAGTAAAAGCTGAACACCAGAGGCCAGGTGGCTTAGCTCAAGTCATTGAAATACCAGAATGGAAATGGGAGAGAATAAATATGGATTTTGTGGTAGGCTTGCCGCAAACTTTTAAGAAACGTGACTCCATTTGGGTCATAGTAGACTGACTCACTAAGTCATCTCACTTTTTTTCCAGTCAAAACAACCTACACGTCACCCCAGTATGCAACGTTATACATAAAGGAGATTGTTTGGTTGCATAGTTCTCCCATGTCTGTTATTTCTGACAGGGGTTCACAATTTACTGCCCAGTTTTGGCAGAGTTTTCAGGAAGGTCTCGGTACCCAAGTTAATGTAAGTACAACTTTTCACCCTCAAACGGACGGGCAGGCTGAGAGGACAATTCAGACCTTGGAAGATATGTTACGAGCATGTGTTCTTGATTTTAAAGGAAACTGGGATGATCATCTACCTTTGATTGAGTTCACATATAATAACAGTTATCAAGCGAGCATTTAGATGGCCCAATTCGAGGCCATATATGGGAGGTGATGTCATTCGCCTATAGGGTGATTTGAGTTAGGTGAAACAAATATTATTGGTCTAAACATAGTACATGATGCCTTTAAAAAGGTGAAACTTATTCAGGAACGACTTAAAACAACTCAAAGACGACAAAAGTCATACTCAGATATAAGACGCCGCGATCTTGAGTTCAAAGAGGGTGACTATGTATTTTTAAAGATGTCTCTAATGAAGGGTATCATGAGGTTTGGTAGAAAAGGGAAGCTTAGCCCAAGATATATAGGGCCTTATCCAATTCTTAAAAGGATTGGTCTTGTGGCGTATCGACTAGCTTTACCTACAGAGTTATCTTTTGTGCATCTAATTTTTCGTGTGTCCATGCTGAAATAGTACTTTCACGACCCGAGTCATGTACTTGATAGATATGAGATAGAGATTGATGATACTCTGACATACAAGGAGGTCCCTGTAGCTATAATAGACATGCAAGTTCGTAGACTTCGAACCAAAGATGTTGCTTCGGGTGAAAGTAATATGGAGAAACCACTCAGATGAGGAAGCTACGTGGTAGCCCGAGGAATCCATGAAGAAAACATATCCTTCTTTGTTAGAGATTTCAGGTACATAATTCATTTTAAGCTTTAAAATATTTAGATTGTCAAGTTATGTGATATATGTGCTTATAATGATGTAAAATGGCTTTGGCGGGCATATGGGTGTGCCTTGATGTTGTATATTATTGGATTGAGTGGCTAGAGGTGCAAAATGTTATTGTTATTAGGTTGTTGGACAAGTTGAAAATTTATGGAAAGCTCCAGTTACAAGGGAGACTCTGCCGAAAGTTTTAGAAATTTGGAAAGTTAATGAAAAATCTGAGCCCCTAAGGTTGTAAGAATACAAGAAGCTAAGGAAAATATTTCAATCCCTAGGAATGACTTTAAAGGGGTAAGGAGTGTAATACCCCGTCATTATTTTTGGACTAATTTAACCTTAAGTATAGAAATAGATCTTATGGATAGAATAACCAAACTTTTGATTAAAGGAGGAAATAAGTGGGTTAACCCTACTTCTTAGTGTTCTTACTTTACAATGTCTTGGCATGACTTACAGAAGAAAAAAACACTTTAGATAAAGGAGAAAATAAGTGGGCCAACCCCACTTCTAGTGTTCTTACTTTACAATGTCTTAGCATGACTTACGGAAGATAAAAATACTTTAGATAAAGGAAAAAATAAGTGGGTCACCCCCACTTCTTAGTGTTATTATTTTACAAAGTCTTAGCATGACTTACGGAAGAAAAAAAATACTTTAGATAAAGGAGAAGATAAGTGGGCCAGTCCCACTTCTTAATGTTTCCCTACTTTGCAAAACCTTAGAATGGCTTAAGAGACAGCTGTTTTAAAACCTCTTTAGTTCTGGAATCAAATTAAGAAAAAGAAGTTGCGGAAGAATAATTGTTTGATATGTTGCTTGGGTCATTATTATTTGAGGAGTTTGAGGATACATAATTGGTGTGAGCAGAGAACTAGAAAGTTTAAAATTTTCCTTGTGCAATTTAACCAACAATCAGGTATGTAGATATATAATCTTATCCCTGTAGTATGCCTTGGATTGCATTAGGATTGATGTGGATATCAAATTCTTTAGAATGATGACAAGAAGTAATTTGAAAGCAATTTGATAAATTCTAAACCCATTTGAGTTGCTGCCAAGTTGTTATTTAAGATTGGGAACATGATTAGAAATACTAAAATAATGGATAAATTATTTTCATCTAGTAATGGACAAAGCTTTAAGGGTAAAGTGAGGATCAGATTTGAACGTTGCTAGAATATTTGGATTATTATTAGGGTCATAGGTTTTGGATGGTGTTATTTAAGTATGTACATGTAATATTTTTTATACTAAAATATGTTACTTCCTTTTCATATACCAAGTGGTAAAGGATATTGTAGCAGTAAGCTTGACACAGAAATACATTTTTTTCACATTAAGTGTCAATTATATTGAGTAATCCATGATTTAGAAATTAGTTCAATTAGTGGTGAATTGAACTTGTTGAGTATGTCCTAATGATCCTAGCCAAAATATTTGTAGATCGTGAGTTGTTGAACTCCCAGGAAGTTTGAAAGGACGAATTGAATCTAAGACTTGGGGTGAATTGAGGTTTACTTTCCTATTAGGAAATTCCATTATAACTCTTGTGCGCCATATGTTGGATAAATCAAAGTCATGTCTTCTCATGATCCAATACTCAGTTCACTTATTCTTATTCAGTACGATACTAAATGTGATATGAATACATGCTTATGTGTATTACTAATTGTTATGTGCCTTTATTTGTGATATTCACATTCAGTAAGGAGAAGTGGCCAACCTCCCCCTGCGTGAGTGCCATGATGTCAGGGTTACCTACCCTACGCTCGTAGGTGCCAACTGTTTGTTGGGGAGATAGGTCGACACTCCCCCGTACGTGTTTTCGGATGCTCACGTATGCAGGGCCATTAAGCATAACAATTAACTTTGCTAAGTTACGTCTTAAAATATATATATATATATATAACTCAGTTCTATTTTCAGAAATCAATTATGGGCTCAAAATTTACGTTAAGTTTCAGTTTTAGCTTACAGTTTCCAACTTATTACTTTGTTGTAAAATTTTATATGATTTATATATTTTTCCATATATCCCTTTTCTTTCTTATATTTTTCATAAGGTCTCTCTCCGCCTTTTTAGGAGGTTGCTTATGAGACTTACTGGGTATCCTTTGGTGGTACTTAGCCCATTTGGGCCTGCTACGTCGTGTGGCAGGTATTAAGGACGCAGGTAACGAGACACGTGACTAGAGGATATATTCTAGATTCAGTTTACAGACTCCGTTGATTCAACCCAGTAGTAACAAACCGTTTTCAAACTATTATTTATATCTTTTTTTTTTACGTTTATGTTATTTCCGGGGATGCCCCCGTAGGCTATGTATTTTAATTTTTTTTCAGATTCTAGAGGCTCATGACTTGTTAGTGGGTCAGTATTAAAATAGTTTGGTATTTATCCTTTATTATTATTTTAATCAGTCAGCTTAAGAACTGCAACTTGATTAGAATTAATATTTAAGCACGTTAGATTCTTTGCTATTGAACTTGAAGTTTGATAAAAATAGTACATGGTTCACTCAACGAGTGGTAAGGGTTGAGTGCCAATCACGTCCCATCCTAGTTTGGGGGCGTGACAAAACATGACACCCGTAAGGGTTGACTGAATTTGTTGGGTAAGTGGTTTCCCATGTGGGAGAGACTTGGGATCGATTTCTCTCACCAGTAGGTTCCTAAGTCAGTTCTCGTTGCACCGGATTTGCCTAGTGCGGTTTATATCTCCAGTGTAGTTTGCGAGTTATTGCATAGTGAACACATTACCCGGTTCCCGCAAAAAAATAAAGAGTGAACATTGTATAGGGTAAAATATGTTCATATTTAATGATCACACGGGAAAGCGACACGTGGAACCAAAGGCAGAAGATAGCTAAACCCGAAGGCAATGATCTCGCTTGTCGTCGGAGAGAATGATACACATAATAACAAAATTAATTTGTCATCCCATAGCATTCAATGAAGAATATTCTACAGCATTAAGTGCATGATCCGTTACATAGAAAATGGCATTCATTGCCCACCATTACACATATTTCAATGGCCCGCATAATTGTCATTAAACAGGAGCTTGATCCTAGGACCTTGTTCCCTAGGTTCAACTATAAATAGTGAGCTCTATTATCATTCTAAGGGACAAGAAATTTTTGACAAGCATACACTATATTCTATCAAAAGCTCAATAACATTTTACTTTCTTGCTCATTTGTGTTGTTCTTATTGATCCCGGTAGCTCTGCACCCGAAACCAATATATTTGTCATCTATTTCAATTTTAAGACTAGCTCTTATATTTATGTCTAATTCATCTATTATTTTCGGATCAAATTAATTCACTTGTCTATAAACTACGTATAAATTCAACTGTACCATTTTACGGGTAAACAGTTTGGCGCCTACCGTGGGACATAGACAGTCGTGTAATTAAATTGATCCCTGCATCTGTTAATAACTTGTTTGATTCTTTGCTCTTAGCAAATATCATTAAGAATGGCAAATAATGGTGTTAGCAACACTCACAACGTTGAGGCTGTAACGTCCCGACCGGTCGTTTCGAGAGTTATAGCCTCATTTTTTTCCATTTCTACTTCTTTTTATGTTATTCAGCTATATTATATTATATCGGGTTATTTGGTTCGGGACCGTAGTGGTTTTAGAGTGAATTGAGACACTTAATCTCTTAAGTAGAAACTTAAGTTGGAAAAGTCAACCAGATATTGACTTATGTGTAAACGATCTTCGATTTGAATTCTGATGGTTCCGTTAGCTCCGTTAGGTGATTTTGGACTTAGAAGTGCGTCCAAAATATGATTTGGTGGTCCGTGGTAGAATTAGGCTTGAATTGGCGAAATTGAAAATTTGGCGATTTCAGTCGGCAGTGGAAAATTTGATATCGGGGTCGGATTGGAATTTCGAAAATTGGAGTAGGTTCGTAGTGTCATTTGTGATGTGTGTGCAAAATTTGAGGTCATTCGGACGTGGTTTGGTTGGTTTCGGCTTCGGTTGCCGAATTTGAAAATTTAGAAGTTTTTAGACTTGAATCCGAGTGTAATTTGATGATTTGATGCTATTTTGAGTGAATTGAAGGTTCGACTAAGTTGGTATGTTGATATATGACTTGTTGGTATTTTTGGTTGAGATCCCGAGGGCCTCGGGGTGATTTCGGGTGGTTAACGGATTTGTCGAAGTTGGAAAATGCAGCTGAAGCTGCTGCTATTTTCTCACCTGCGGAAGAAAGAGTCACAGGAGTGAGGCCGCGGTTGAGCGTGGGGAGTTCGCAGGTGCGAGCAATGCTGGGCTAGGCAGAATGCGCAGGTGCGAGAAGGCTCGCAGGGGAGAAACCTGGGGTGCAGATGCAGAAAGGGAAATGCTGGGAAGGCTTCGTAGAAGCGGAGGAAACGCGCAGATGCGCTTTCGCAGGAGCGAGAATTTGTTGGGCAGATGTGGAAAAATGTGAGGCCAAGGCTGGAGCGCAGGCACGAAGGATTTGGCCGCACCTGCGAGCCCACATGTGCGAGGCCTGGAGCGCAGGTGCGGAAGCTAGGAAATTAAGTAGAGTTCGCGGATGCGGCGCTTTGACTGCAGGCACGGAAAAAGAGCCCGCATATGCGAAAAAACTGGGCAGAAACCTTAAATAGAACCTTTTGCGGAATTTGGTTCATTTCCACCATTTTCAAGTCGGTTTGTGAAGCTTTTGGAGTGAAATTTGAAGGGTGATTCAAGGGCTATCAGTGAGGTAAGTTGCTTGAGCCCTAATACTCGTATATACGGTGATTTCCCGTTGTTTAATCATGTAATTAGTGAAAATGAGGGGTTAGGGCTTGGAATATTTGGAAAGTAATTTAAGGATTTGAAGGACCAAACGATGTCGGATTTTGATGAATTTGGTATGGTTAGATTCGTGAGTGAATGAGCTTTCTATTTTATATGAATTTTGTCGGATTTCGAGACGTGGGCCCGGGGGCCGGGTTTGAGCCAATTTCGGGTTTTGGTCTAATTTTGTAGCTTTTCTTGTGGAATTCATTCCATTAGTGCGTATTTATGGTATTGTACTGATTGTGAATAGATTCAGAGTATTTGGAGGCCGAGTCTAGAGGCAAGAGCATTTCGGGGTAGAGATTTGATCGATTCGAGGTAAGTAACGATTGTAAATCTAGTCCTGAGGGTATGAAACCCCGGATTTGGTATCATTCTACTATTTTAAGGTGACGTACATGCTAGGTGACAGGTGTGTGGGCGTGCACCGTTGAGGATTTGTGACTTGGTCCGTCGCGTAGCAACTGTAAAGTTGCATATTTTGTTGAAACTATATGATACTTATATGTTTTAGAAAGAGTTTCTCTAAATTGGGTTGAATGCCATGTTTGGGCCTTGTGTCAGTGCTGTTTGGACCCTTAGGGGCCTTTTCTTACTATACTCTCATTGTTTTCGATTAAAAATCTGTACTCAGTCATGGTTATACTTGTTTACTGCATAACCCAGTTTTATGACTCTATTTTGATGCATATAAATGTTGTTTTGGGCCGAATGCCCTGTTTATTTATGGAAATGCCCGTGTGGCTTGAGAGGTTTATGACCGAGTGAGGCCGAGGGCCTGATTTGTGAGGATATTTATGGGATCGGTTGCACGCCACAGCATGTTACATATTTATGGGATCAGGCTGCACGCTGTTGCATGTTTGATATCGGCCGAGGGCCTGAGTGATTCATGCCATGATTTGGCTTGATATAGCGCTTGCGCTGAAGGAGCCCCTCCGGAGTCTATACACACCCCCAGTCAGTGCATGTACCTACTGAGTGCGAGTGCCGAGTGCTGAGTGACTGGGAGGCATGAGTGATTATGAGGTATGCCCGAGTGGCAAGGGTGATTGTGAGGTATGCCCGAGCGGCAAGATTGATTGTGAGGTTTTCCCGGGGGGCTATTTATGATTTCTTCATTTTGCTCATCTTTGCATTTGTCCTCTGTTTGAAAAACTGTTGAAAAATATCTTTAAATGATTTTTATTGGAACCAAGTTTAAACTAGATGATTTGATTCAAACACTGAGTTTTAAAGCATGTTCCTTACTGAATGTTTGTGATATGAACTTGATATGCTTTATTGCTCGTCACTACTGCTCAGTCTTTATTTTTTATTGTTACTTACTAAGTTGGTGTACTCACACTACTCCCTACACCTTGTGTGCAGATTCGAGTATTGCTGGACACGGTAGCGGTTATTGATTGTTCTAGTTGCAGATGTTTCTTGGAGATAGAAAGGTAGTTGTTTGGCGATCGCATCTCCTGCTCTTCTCCCTCTTATCTTCTTCTAGTTGTATTTAGCTATTTTCCAGGCTGAGTTAGCCTTGATAGTGTTAGACAGATTGTAGTATATGCTCATGACTAGTGACACCCCGATGTCCGGCTTTTCCTTACGCACTTTTATTTTGATTGGAACTCTTTTATGAAGGTTTTTATGTTAAATAACATTGAAATTATCTTTGAAATGAAAATATAGTTTTGTTTTGGAAATGAGTCGGCTTGCCTAGTTTCACAATAGGCACCATCACGACATGGGTTAGTTTGGGTCGTGACACATTGGTATCATAGTCTAGGCTACATCGGTCTCGCGAGTCATGAGCGGGTTCAGTAGAGTTTTGCGGATCGGTACGGAGACATTTGTACTTATCTTCGAGAGGCTGCAGAACCTTTAGGAAACTCCACATTCTTGAATTCTTGTCGTGCGAATCTGTTGATTCTAGTAACTAAACATCTGTTGTTTCATTCTCTCACAGATGGTGAGGACTCGTGCTGGTGGTACTGATGGCTGGCCCTCATGACCGGTAGCACGAGTCCTCACCATCTGTGAGAGAATGAAACAACAGATGTTTAGTTACTAGAATCAACAGATTCGCACGACAAGAATTCAAGAATGTGGAGTTTCCTAAAGGTTCTGCAGCCTCTCGAAGATAAGTACAAATGTCTCCGTACCGATCCGCAAAACTCTACTGAACCCGCTCATGACTCGCGAGACCGATGTAGCCTAGACTATGATACCAATGTGTCACGACCCAAACTAACCCATGTCGTGATGGTGCCTATTGTGAAACTAGGCAAGCCGACTCATTTCCAAAACAAAACTATATTTTCATTTCAAAGATAATTTCAATGTTATTTAACATAAAAACCTTCATAAAAGAGTTCCAATCAAAATAAAAGTGCGTAAGGAAAAGCCGGACATCGGGGTGTCACTAGTCATGAGCATATACTACAATCTGTCTAACACTATCAAGGCTAACTCAGCCTGGAAAATAGCTAAATACAACTAGAAGAAGATAAGAGGGAGAAGAGCAGGAGATGCGATCGCCAAACAACTACCTTTCTATCTCCAAGAAACATCTGCAACTAGAACAATCAATAACCGCTACCGTGTCCAGCAATACTCGAATCTGCACACAAGGTGTAGGGAGTAGTGTGAGTACACCAACTTAGTAAGTAACAATAAAAAATAAAGACTGAGCAGTAGTGACGAGCAATAAAGCATATCAAGTTCATATCACAAACATTCAGTAAGGAACATGCTTTAAAACTCAGTGTTTGAATCAAATCATCTAGTTTAAACTTGGTTCCAATAAAAATCATTTAAAGATATTTTTCAACAGTTTTTCAAACAGAGGACAAATGCAAAGATGAGCAAAATGAAGAAATCATAAATAGCCCCCCGGGAAAACCTCACAATCAATCTTGCCGCTCGGGCATACCTCACAATCACCCTTGCCACTCGGGCATACCTCATAATCACTCATGCCTCCCAGTCACTCAGCACTNAGAGGCTGCAGAACCTTTAGGAAACTCCACATTCTTGAATTCTTGTCGTGCGAATCTGTTGATTCTAGTAACTAAACATCTGTTGTTTCATTCTCTCACAGATGGTGAGGACTCGTGCTACCGGTCAGGAGGGCCAGCCACCAGTACCACCAGCCAGGGTCGCGAGAGGCCGAGGTCGTGGTAGAGCCCATTGTAGGGGCAGAGGTGCAACCCGTACAACAGCTGGGGCAGTACCTGCATATCCATCGATTGTCCCAGATCAGGACCAGGTTCTAGTTGTTGATGCACTAGCTCAGGCATCACCTGTGCCTATTGTGATTACAGGCCTTCTGGAGGCCCTAGCACAGATTCTGACAGCGTGTACCGGCCTTGCACAAGCGGTCTCTATATCAACGGCCGCAGCCACTTCTCAGGCCAGGGGAGACACTCAAACTCCCATCGCTCGCACACCCTAGCAAGTTATTCAGGGACTTCAGACACCGGAGGCACCACCAGCCCAGTCGGTTACAGTTGCTCAGGATTATGTGGTTCCTTCTATGCCTGAGGATGATCAGCGTAAGTTGGAGAGGTTTGGGAGACTCCAGCCACCACCTTTCAGTGGCACATAGAGGGAGGATGCTCAGCACTTTTTGGACAGGTGTCAGAGGATACTCCATACTGCTGGTATTATGGAGACTTGTGGGGTCTCATTCACTACATTTCAGTTTTTTGGGGCTGCACTCAGATGGTGGGAGACTTACTAGAGGCATAGGCCTGTTGGCGCAAAACCCCTTACTTGGCAGCAGTTCTCCGTGGTAGTTTTGGAGAAGTTCGTGCCTCGATCCCGCAGAGAGGATCTGCGCAGACAGTTTGAGCGGCTTCGCCAGTGTGATATGTCTATGACACAGTATAAGATGTAGTTCTCTGAGTTGGACCATCATGCTATCTGGTTGGTTCCCACAGACAAGGAGAGGATCATAAGGTTTATTGATGGTCTCACTTATCAGCTACAGTTGCTCATGACCAAAGAGAGGGTTTTGGGTGCTACATTTGATGAGGTTGTCGACATTGCTCGGCAGATTCAGATGGTTCGCGATTAGGAGGGGGTTGAGAGAGAGGCCAAGAGGCCTCGTGGTTAGGGTTGATTCATCGGTGCTCCTTTTGTGGGTCAGTTCCAGCATAGTAGAGGTCGTCATTTCAGACAGGCTCAATCAGCTCGGCCATTTCATTAGGGTGCATCATCTGGCCATGGTCCCTACAGTTCTCATCAGGGCCACTCATCACTTAGTGCCCTTCCAGCTCAGAGTTCGTCCCGTGCTCCACCTGTTCAAGGCTCTTCCATGCCAGGTTCTTCTACCAGTCATCCCTGTGCTAGGGGTTCCCTTCAGTTTCTGCCACCAGCACCAGGGAATTGTTTTGAGTGTGTGGGAGCTTGGGCATATGTGGAGGCATTATCCTCGTCATCATGGAGGTCTATCTCAGTAGAGGAGTCAGCCTCCAACTTTAGCACTAGTTACCTCACCACCCGCCCAGTCAGCTCGGGGTGGAGGTTAGTCAGCTAGGTGTCGCCTTAGAGGCGGAGGCAGATCAGGGGGTGGCCAGGCCCGTTTCTATGCCCTCCCTGCTAGACCAGACGCTATTACTTTAGATGATATGATTACATGTATTGTCTCAGTTTGTCACCGAGATGCCTCAGTATTATTTGACCCTGGTTCCACGTATTCATATGATTTCTCGTATTTCGCCCATTTTCTGGATATGCCCCGTGAGTCTCTAGTTTCTTTTGTTCATGTATCTGCTCCTGTAGGCGATACTATTATTGTGGACCGCGTATATCGGTCATATTTGATGACTATTGGATGTTTGGAGACCCAAGTCGACCTTTTGCTGCTCAGTATAGTCGACTTTGATGTGATATTGGGTATGGATTGATTATCTCTATGTCATGCTATTCTAGATTGTCACGCTAAGATGGTGACGTTAGCTATGCCAGGAATTCCGAGGGTTGAGTGGAGCGGTTCTGTAGATTATGTACCAAGTAGGTGATTTTATATTTGAAGGCTCATCACATGGTTGAGAAGGGTTGCCTATCTTATTTGACTTTTGTGATGGATGTTAGTGTAGAGGCTCATGTCATTGATTCTGTTCTGGTGGTACGTGATTTTCCGGATGTTTTTCCTGCAGACTTGCCGGGCATGCCGCCTGACAGGGATATTGACTTTTGTATTGATTTGATGCCGGGTACTCAGCCCATTTCTATTCCACCGTATCGTATGGCACCAGCGGAGTTGAAGGAATTGAAAGAA